>NBIL01142482.1:0-12562 GCA_002752925.1 Viola pubescens var. scabriuscula
TTACTTAAATCATAATTTTTAATTAAATATTAAACTTAATTTTTTATTGAGTTTGAATCTTTAAAGAAAAATTCATTAATGGTTGTTTTTAAATTATTACATAATTATTTATAATATTTGGAGAACTGAAATAAAAATAATATGATACATCATTTTAAACATTTAAATTTTAATTTATAAAAGTAATTTACTTAATTGAGTTAAAACTGTTTTAATTCTAAAAATTTAAAATTAAACATTTCAGAATTAATACAATATTTTTCTATCGACACCTGCATTAGAACATCAATAACAATACTAATATACTGCCTAGAATATAATTTAAGCACCATAATAAAAAATTATGTCAATCCTATTTTTGGAAACATTATTAAAACTTTTATACTATATAAAAAAAAATATTTGTGTGAAATATTTTTTTTGTATATTTTAATATTTCCAAATAAATTCAGCACGGTGCAACGCCACATGCCAAAATAACCTAATTAAGAAGGAAAAGATTGTCACTCTTCTTTTACAACATAGAAACTCTAATAAGTAATGCTTAATTAATAGCAAAATACATATGTTTCATACCTCGAATCAGGTAGGCAAAAGAAAGAAACACGTTGAAAAGATAATACTTTGATATTCTGCAAGTATCATACCACTGTTTATTTTGAGAACATGATCAATTTTTTTTAGCACAATTAAGCTCGAAAGAAAATGATTCTCCCAACATAAATTGCTACATTTCCCAAGCTCGAATTGAGAGTTAAGAGATAAGAAAATTGACTTACCACTTGAATGATTCTCGAACACAACAAGACTATGAACAGATCTACATGGACTGGCCATGGGCCAAGAAATCAAAACCTAAAAAGTATCATCAATTTCTTTTTCCCTTCTACTTCTGATGCATTTTATAAATGGAGCGAAGATCTTCTCTCCGTGTAAGGAGAAAGCCTTTGTGAATGATGAAGTGACGATCCCCAAGTAGATGACCGTAACTTTTAGTTTCTAGAGTGACCATCAGTGCCAATTCGCATAACACCTGAAAGGCAAAAACAACGGTAAGCCACTGTGGCGCAATATCAACAGAACAGAAATGAAACACCATACTCGTATTCACTCACCTGCAGATGTCCCAGTCTAGTTTAAGAGCCTGTAGCTGAGGAAGGCAGCATCAAAATACAGTGGGAGGTCAAAAATACAACACATTGATAGCACAAAGTCCTTGTCTAAGGGTTCAACTAATCATACGTGCCTCAACAAGTGAATGGACAACCCTTTTATCTTCTCTCCTGAATAACTAAGTATGACAAGGTTTGTGGAACAGATCTTCAATTCTTTAGGGTAACACAGGGCAACTGATCTCAAGTTCACTGAAACTCTGTAAGACAACCCAATACCACAGAACAAAGGATTCACCTGCACATATACGAATGCTAATATTAACTGATCTATGTGTATCAAAACGAAGGTCAAAATAGAAACCATGAAACTGGAACGAAATTTATATATTGTGCGGGTAAGAGATCAACAATGGGATATGAACGTACCTCAGGGCTAAGCAAATGATTTGTCACTGATGATGCCATAAGAAGAACGAGGCCTCACAATTTAGCAAAGGACATGAAAACGTTATCTGTTGCAAACACCCCTCTACCTTCTGCCATTATCTCAATAAACACCCTTCTACCTTTCCTAGTCATGCTTGGCACTGTATTTACATATAGAGAAGGGCGTATAAAGAGACTCATTGAATGTAGGAGCCAATTTCGAATCTGGTTGGCCTCACAGTTTGAATTTACGAGGGAGATGACCAAGTCTACTCTGCAATCTGAGAATCTCTTTTGCAAAACCTTGATTACCAGTTAACAAAAGACCATTCAAAACCCGATTGAAAGTAAATCTTCGTGGAGAAAATCCCCTATCAACCATCTCAATCAACAACTTCCCTGCCTCCACCAAATCTTCCGATTTTTTCCTCACAAACATTGCACTTATCAATACATTGTATGTATCCAAATTCGGCAAGCACTCCCCAGTACCCATCTTATGGAACAAATCCATTCCCTTCTCAATCTCTCCCTCATCGCAAAAGTACCGAATCAGAACATTGTATGTTTGAACATTTGGCACACACTCATCATCCTTCATTCTTCCCATAAACTCCAACGCCCTGCCCATTTCACCCACATGACACAACCCTCTAATCACTGAATTATAAGTTGTTACATTTGGCACATACCCTTTTCTCACCATCTCCTCAAAAACACCTATAGCATTCTCCACACTATCCTTCTTACATAAAACCTGAATTAAAGCATTATAAGTTGTCACAGAAGGAAGCACACCTTCATTTACCATCTGATAAAAAACATTGCGTGCCCTATTAATCTCCCCAACAACCCCAAACCCATGAATCATAGTAGTATAAGTAACAACATCAATCTCACATTTCCTCTTCTTCATTTCCAAGAAGAATTTCCAGGCTTCTTCAACCTGGCCAGCCTTAAAATACCCATTAAGCATTATATTATAAGTAATCAAATTCGGTGTCAAACCCCTCTCCACCATCTCCTTCAATACCTGTAGTGCTTTTGGTGTCCTCTTAATCAAACACCACCCATTCACAATAACATTATAACTAACGCAATCCGCCTTAAACCTACCTCTCAAAACCTTAAGGAAATTATAAGCCATCTCAACATGCTTGGACTTGCACAAAACATCAAGAATTGTATTAAAAGAGTGCAAATCTTGAAAACAACCATACTCATGCATAGACAGAAACACTTTGACAGCTCTGTGTGGTTTCTTCGCAGCAGCGTACCTTTCGGCGATGATGGCAAATGTTTTCGGCGAGGGCCCAAGTCGCAAGGAGCGCATGCGGGAGACAATAGACCAAATCTCGCGGGAATCACGGAGGCGGGCTGAGAGGTCGACGGCGTGGTCGAAGGAGGATGGGTGGTGGGAGTAGGAGGGGTGGCGAGAGAGGAGGTGGAAGAACTGGAGGGCTTTGGGTCCATGATTCCAGAGGCGTTTGAGGATGGTGTTCACCAACTGGGGTGTCCATTGAATGGTAGGTGAGTGAAGGGTTTGAGCTAAGGCTTTTGGGTCGGTTGAAGCGAGGATTGTTGCAGTCAGAGCGACGGCATCCGGCGGCCGCGGCGGTGAGGGAGCGGATTTTGGTGGGTGGAAGTGGAGGGAAGTGCGCATTTGGGTCTACGGATCGGAGGCAAACCAGTTAGTGGGACTGATAAAAATACTGATCAGTTTGGCCTGCCTAAACCGGTTCATCGGTCCAATCTTTTTTTCTCCAATTGTTTCAAATTATTTATATTATATTGAGTTAATCACATATTCACTATTTTTACCTTTTCTCAACAACAAAAAATAACTATTTTTACCTGATTTTTTTTACTTGATTTACTTGATTTTTTTTAGTTTGTATTAATTTTCCACGTGTAGTATATATTTTTATTCATTCATGTATTAATATTTTTGATCCATACATATAAAAAAAATATTAATACAAAATAACAAATACACAAACAAAATTATATAATTAGTAAATATGTTAATATCTCTATTACATTTTAATAATTATTCAATAATTGAACCTACTCAAACGTGGCTGATAAATTCGTCAACTCGAGACTCATACAGTCAATTTTGATAATTATGTTATACTACAATATTTGGGTGAAAATGGTTTATCACTACCACCAAATATCTCAGTCAACCTTTTTCTATTTTTTGAACTAAAAGAAGACATTTTTATTGTTTCAATTACATTTTTTATATATATTTAAGTTATTTAAAAAAATTGTTCATGTTTAAGTATGAAATTTTAAATAACCATCTATATTAAGTATTGTATTTGGGCTTAAAAAAGTGTTTTGGGCTTTACTAAACTGGGCTCAACAGAAATCCACAACTACAACAAGCACGATGATCGGTGTTCAAAAACCTGGGCGCCTACTATCATCCCAAAAAAAAAAACAGCATTTCTAGTTTCAAGTTCTTACTTCTAGACAGTAGCAGTAGAACTCAACTAGTAGAAAGCCAAGAAGACATGTTTGCACAAGGAGACGAGTTTAATCTTGATCAGGCATTAGATTAGCCAGTTCCAACAAGTAAACCCACTCAAATTCTAAGATCCCATGAGTTCGAAAGACACTTGCAGAGGGGAGCTCCGGACAGCCATCCGCCAACTCAGCGACCGATGTCTGTACTCAGCCTCCAAATGGTAAAAACCCTAAATTTCCATTGCTTGTTTGTTCCATTTTTGTCTCTGTTTTTGTTGTTTTCTTTCATGGGTTTTGATGGGTTTGTGTGTTTATATATATGTTTAGGGCTGCTGAACAGTTAGTGGGGATTGAGCAAGACCCGGCTAAGTCCACGCCAGTAAACACTAGATTCCAGCGTGGAAGTTCTAGCATTCGGCGCAGATTTCGCACTAATGAGATCAATTCCACCCCAGCTGCTGGGGTGTCTTATGTGTCCACTCCAGTGATGGAGGAGGATGAGTTGGTTGATGGTGATTTTTACCTTCTAGCCAAGTCTTACTTTGATTGCCGGGAGTATCGACGGGCTGCTCATTTTCTTCGTGATCAAACCGGAAGGAAATCAGTGTTCTTGCGCTGCTATGCACTTTATTTGGTGCGTTGCATTTCCCAATTACATTGTGTATTGATTGTTCCTTTTGCTGCATCTATCTTCTTTTCTTTTAGGTTAATTGGGCTAAGTTTTCCCTACATTGAGTTTGGTAATTCAAAGTCATTATTCTATCCGTGAGTGCATATTAGGGATTAAGATTACTTAACATGAAGCATGGCATGAAATTCCGCTTTATTTGGATGCATAAGATTAGAACTCCGAGATTTATCTTGTTTTTAGGATTCTCTCATGTGTTGTTTACTCATGAGGACGTTAGAGGACTATTGTCGATCCAGCTAGAAAAATGTTTGCCAAGGCAACTATTGGACTTACAGCACTAGAATTAGAGAACCTGGTAGTTGTGTAGATTCTTTACTTTCTTGCTCTTTTATGATCTGCAGTAATCAGCTCTTTCCTTCTGATAATGTCCCACTATGACTACAGTTTGTTACTTAGTTTAATTGTATTCACTTAAGGAGGTCATAACTGGAAAGTGCTCAAGCAAAATATTGAGATGAACTTCTAAATGGTAGTCTTGACATGCTTATCTTAACCTCCACTGTAGCAAAGGGAAACATAATTAGGTTCCATATACTCCAATGTTTAGCGTTCACTGAGTGAAGGTGTATTATCAGACTTATCAAGTACACTGATCATACATCAGTTATAGAGTTTAGCTGAGAATATTTGGTAGAATGTTAAATGTAATCATCTAAAGATCTGGTTACTCTGCTTCATTAAGCATTTACATTGAGAGTGAATGCTGCAAATTTAGTAGAATGAGAAGTAGCTGCTGAACCTTTTGCCTAAAATGCAGTGGCTGTTTCTGCTGCATGACTGGCTAAGAATGAGAACTAGCAATTCTTCTACTGTTTATACTTTCTTTATTTTTTTCTAAAATTCTCGAATTACTGGTAAATTTTTCCTTTTCCCGTTTCTTGGGGCTACTCTACCTCTCATCCTGGATGCTTAGGGAAAAAATCAGCTGTTGGTTAAACCCTCCCCAGTCATCATCATCTGCATTTGGCCTTCGATCACTGTAAATGAACAGAAAATGGGGTATTTTAAATGGATGTTTTCCAACCTGTTCAGTCCCTTTGGACGGATCATATGCTGTGATGATTCATAAGATTTGTGGCTCAGGCTTTCAGTAATAATACACGTGTATTTCTTATAAGCTGTATGCATCTTAGTTGGTATTTAATCTTCTGTAACTTCCTTGTACATATTGATACTGTGTTAAGATTCGACCTCTCTTTTTTAATGAAATCCTGCTATTTATCTTTCACATTTGTTTGGTTTTGAAAGGCTGGAGAAAAGCGGAAAGAAGAAGAGATGATAGAACTAGAGGGGCCGTTAGGTAAGAGTGATTGTGTGAACAGTGAGCTGGTTTCTCTGGAGAGAGAGTTGTCAACTCTGCGTAAGAATGGCATGATTGATTCCTTTGGATTATACTTGTATGGTCTTGTACTTAAAGAGAGAGGCAATCAGACTTTTGCTCGTACAGTTCTTGTTGAATCTGTGAATAGCTACCCATGGAATTGGAGTGCCTGGTCAGAACTGCAATCAATTTGCACTACTATGGAGACCTTGAACAACCTCAGTCTTAGTAACCATTGGATGAAGGATTTTTTTCTTGCCAGTGCCTACCAAGAACTCCGGATGCACAATGAATCTCTCGCAAAATATGAGTATCTACAAGGTACTTTCAGCTTTAGTAACTACATCCAGGCTCAGATTGCAAAAGCACAGTACACCCTTAGGGAATTTGATCATGTGGAGGTTATATTTGAAGACCTTCTAAGGAATGATCCCTTTAGAGTGGACGACATGGATATGTATTCTAATGTGCTATATGCAAAGGAGTGTTTTGCGGCACTAAGTTACCTTGCCCACAGGGTATTCATGACAGATAAATATAGACCTGAGTCTTGTTGCATCATTGGCAATTACTACAGTTTAAAGGGGCAGCATGAGAAGTCAGTGTTGTACTTTAAGAGGGCACTCAAGTTGAACAAAAACTATTTGTCTGCTTGGACACTTATGGGGCATGAATATGTTGAAATGAAGAACACTCCTGCAGCTATTGACGCTTATCGACGGGCTGTTGATATCAATTCCTGTGATTATCGAGCTTGGTATGGTCTAGGACAAGCTTATGAGATGATGGGCATGCCTCTTTATGCCTTGCACTATTTTAAGAAATCTGTGTTTTTGCACCCGAGTGATTCCCGGTTGTGGATTGCCATGGCACAATGTTATGAAACTGATCAACTTCACATGCTTGAGGAGGCAATTAAGTGTTATGCAAGAGCTGCAAATACTAATGACAGGGAAGCAATAGCTCTGCATCGGTTAGCGACACTTCACAAAGGACTCGGCCAGCATGAAGAGGCAGCATTTTACTACAAGAAGGACCTGGAGAGGATGGAAGCAGAAGAGAGGGAAGGTCCGAATATGGTGGAAGCTTTGCTTTTTCTAGCCCAACATTGCAGAACCCATAAGAGATTTGAAGAAGCAGAGGTTTATTGTACCCGTCTTCTTGATTACACTGGCCCGGTAAGTTCTGTATTCTTATCTACATAAATGCTAATCAGGAAAATAGAACCTGCCTTTTGTTTTCATCATCACGTGGACTAAACTATGTTCATGTTTGCCTCTTCTTCTGTGTCCATGGTAACAGGAGAAGGAAACAGCCAAGAGTATGCTTCGTGGAATGAGAATGGGAGAATCGAGTTTCCCTCCGAGGGATGTTGAGCATTTCCCTCCCTAATCTCTGTTAGTTTCTTTGTTTTCCAGCCTAGAGTTTTGGTAAGCTTTAGATGGTGAACTTCGATGAGAAAGAAACTCCGATTTGAAATGTAACTACCCTCCATTATTGTTCAGCCTTTTGTGCTATTCGGTGTTCTTATTCCTCACTCATCTGGCCACTATAGTTCTGACCATTGAATTCATAAGTGATTTTAAACCATGACAACGTATTCTTGCTATTTTTCTGCACAGAACGCATAGTTTCTTGCACAAAAACAAGGATTCTGGAATCAACTAAGTGAGAAATGGTCGAGTACGAGAAGTGACTCGTGTCCCATTGAATTTGAAGATGTATAAAACAGTCAAATTCAATTCATTTAAGTCTTCAAGCACATTTAACATTATTACAGACACAATCCAGACTCCAGGTGCATGTTGGTCATGCATTGACAGTATTCCAAAACGGGGGGAAAAGAAATACAAACTTCTATCCCAAACAACATAGTAAAATGGTATTAGACATGAAACTACATATTGAGAGCATCATCAAGCAGTTCAAGTTGGCTTGGTGAAGAAGTTATTGAGATTTGGCATGATTTCTGGAGGCCTATTGCGAACAAATTTCCTCAGACTGTGTTCTGCATACTTCTCCCCTGTTGCATGGTTGTCCAAAACTCCAGCAGCCCTGTCCTTTTTCATCACCCTGTTTACAACAACAAAAGAAAAAAGAAACCCTAAATTTAGACCAAATGTGCTAGGAAAACTGCAATGAATGTGTCCATTGAAGCAAAGGGCGATGGCTCGATTGGAGTAAGCTATCAATCAAAATGTTCAATTCTTTCTGTTAAGAATGTAACTTGAAGATGAAAACAAGATTCAATCCAACAACAAAAAAGAAAGAAAAGCTGAAAAACAAAGCTTTTTCTTTCCTTTTGCATCCAATTCATGTACGAGTTAGACATCTTAAAACTGTAACTTTAAGATGAAAACAGCACTCAATCCAACAAAAGAAAGAAAGAAAAGATGAAAAACAAAGCTTTTTTCCTTCCTTTTGCTTCCAATTCATGTACGAGTTGGATATCTAAAATTCGGCATTTGGGTCGGGCTAGTGGTAAGCGATTTCAGAAATCACAAGCACCAATAACTGTAATCAACCCAGAGTTTTGACAAACAGATAACAAAAAATTTAAACACATAGATATTACTAAAAAAGAAACCAAAAACCAAAAACCAAATCCAAAAATAGAAGAATATCCACGATCAACCTCAGATAGATGCATCAACCAAACAAATCTAGATTATGGTATCCTATAACTGTACAAACAAGTTTTTCAAATTACAAGAATACCCTTCAACGAGTTATCAAGAGAGGAGACAGACCTGACGTCTGGGTTGATGAGGAGGTTGCGAACCAGCTGGAACACGCAGATCCCTACAGCGGCTCCGGTTGCAACAAACAGAGGATACACCTGCACAGACATGCACAGAAGCTCATCATCATCATCATCATGACACTATCAACCAATCATGATATCATGATGAAATAAATAATCAACGGCTGGATCTGAAGGTGGTTTACCTCAGGCCTGAGCCAGCGGCTTGCTGTGGTGGAGGGAGCCATAGGATTACTGCTTGGAGCTAGAGTTTTGAAAGGAAGGAGAGAATAAGATGGGGGAGATGAATAGAGGAAGGGAAGATGACTTTATTGACAACTACTCTTACTTTGGAGTTGTGATTATTTTTTTATCAAGAAAAAACAATGGGATGCTCGGTGGTGATTGGTTCATTTTTGCTACTCCGTCTGCGCTATTTCAGATAGCCAATAGGAGAACGCCACGTAGCATAACCGTGTTAATAGCAATGTTGTCTTTTTTTGTACAGTGGTCTTATTTTATGCAAGGGCTGCCTGGATTATTTGTACTTAGTTTTCCGTTTCGTTTCCCATTTGTCATTTGTTTAATTGATTATTTCTGTTGGATAAAAATGGATAATACTCTAGTAAAAAATAGTAAACGTGTAATAATGGGATGTAAATTGTAATCTATATTAATTTTAGAGCTGAAATCCGTGTTTTTAGTTCAGGAAACAATCAGTATTTTACGGGAATCTAACACTCGTACTATCTCCTAAGAATAATTATATTTTTTTTCCGATTTACTATAATAAAAGTTGAATTTCACAGGGAAAAGCCCACAACATATTTCTCCTTCACAAGTTTTCAATTTTGACCCACTGAAAAATTATTTACTAATGACTGAAAATTACAATCAAAGTTTTTTTGTAACTACGGTCTACTAGTATGATTTTCTATGATTTGGATGCGTAAACGTCCAAATTCATTCAAATGCAGAGACGTGTGCATAGACATACAAGTACATCCTACCTGCAAAACTGGTACAGAGAACTATAATTTAGAAGCAAGATGCATAGACATGAATGAATACTACTACATGGTGGGAATTCTAATTGATGCAAACGGAAAATACACGAATCCGAAGGTAGGTCAGCTTCTGAGCTCTTGGCCATTGCTTTCAGTATATTTACATGCAAAACAGAGATCACAATCTTAGCGCCCCGTTAAGATTTGAAGCTTCCAAAATCACCTTGACTGATCAATCCTGAATCCACTAGTCAAAAAATTCATTGCAAGACAGAATCAAGCGCGCCATACTAACACCATTAGAGGAAACATTTCATCCAACCCAAGCAAGCAATCCCAGCTCCTTCTCCCACTCGACTTCTTGACTTGTATCTTATGCTTTACGAGCCCGATCACGCCAAGAACCTTGTTGCTTTGCGACCACCTGAAGACATAATACCAATAACTTAAAAGTCAAAACTTTGCTGCTCCTTGTGCATGTGTCTGCCTTGTAAGAGTTATGTAAAAAAATTAAGACACTGCCACATTCCTTGTGCATGCATGTGCAGACAGATGAAACCACTTACCTTCTCATTTAAAAGGCTGGAAGGAACATCAGTTTCATTGAGTTCACTTTCACTATTATCCATATCTAACCCAGTATCTGAAGGCGTGGTGGATACTGGAAATGCTGGAGCTCCAAACATAGCCTCATCATGCGCAGCTTTAATTTCCTCCTCCCTTCTTGCCTTTGTATTCAAGCGATTGTACATGGCAACAGAAGCTACATAAGATTTTTCTCACATAAAAAAAGATTCTAGGGATCATGGCTATAATCATAATTGGAAAACTGAAAGAGAGTGTGCGGTACCTCCACAGCAGAAAATCTGAAACTCTGACCGATGCGCTTGACTATTGCTACATCATCCTCCACCGCTGCATTGGACAGAAAGATGTAGTCAAAACCACTTTGCACCATTCAGCCCAACCAGTGAGCATTTGTGCCTTACAAGGTACACATCCTCACTATCCAGTAGATACATACACTAAGACCATAATAATGAGGCTTAACTATTAGACCTGATTCATGATCATATGTTCAACAGTGTACTCAATGTCAATTACAGTGATCTCCTTCGTAGTCATGCAAAACACATAACACACCATAGAGTTGGAAAACTAGAAACTAGATGAACGCCTTTAGGTTTTTGGCCTTGACTAGAATATAGGTGCATTTCTAGCGCATTACCTCAGATCTTCTCTATATACATATGCAATGCAAGTGTCCAATTTAATGGAGACTTTTACATGGAGAAAATGACTCCAGAAACCAATAACAAGTCATCTTAACTAAATTTCAACTTAAATTCCTTAACAAAGGTTTACAACACCTATCGTTGCAATATGCTGCATAATAAAAGTAAACTTTGATAAGGAATTAAGAAACCAATATCTAATCCGCTAACTCGAAATGCTCAACAACTATCTTATAAGTAGTTTTTTTTCACGAAAAATGCTAATATCTTCTAACAGCTGAATAGAGAAAAAATACAGAAACAAAATAGAGCACAAGGAAAACATTGACAAGTAACATTTCAAAGAATCCAAATAATACAAACAGCTCAAACGCTAAAACTAACTTTCCTTTGGAAAACTGCAATGCACGAAAATATAGCTAACCTTCAATTTCCTCATCATCAAGTGGGGCATCCTTATTGAATTCAAACCTTTCCCAACCAGAGCCCATGCCCTTGTCTGCATCCTTGTCAGCTGCACACAAGAGATGATTGTCAACGTCCATCATGGACAAATTTATAATGAAGGGCAAAACCTTATTACAAATGGAAACATTTATGCACGCAATGTCATAAAGGCAGCCATCATGGGAAAGTGGCTGTACATTCACAAAGAAACACGAGGCTATATCATCCAACTAGAATTGGTACATGCTTACCAAATAAATATTTCTGACCTATTTCTGCAGAAAAAATTGCTATAGCTCAAAATAATCTAGCAAACTTGAGAGGCAGACTGACAGGAGATATTGTTATTTTTGCCCATATGTTCACACAGAAATTCTGTAGTTCAACAAATTGCCTCAATGTGTCCATGATGTGGCTTATATACTAATAAGTTCTCGGCAATATGCAGCTGTGAACCTCATCTCTTTGTCCAAATTCAACCACAGTGCTCATTGTTGTATTGCAATATAAGAACAAATGCACAGCAAGTCCCGAATTCAACTTAAGATTATTAAAGAATTACACAGTGATCCAAATCTCCAATACAAAATGTAAGGCATTACCAGTTTCATCGAGTTGAAGTTTCATCCTGGCCTTAACCCTTTCAGCAGGTGCCTGTTCAACAAATAATCCCACCTTATCATGTCCAAAACTAATGGCAATTGCGATTAGATAGACAAAAAAAAACTATTGAAACGAACCCTTTCTAAGTGTACCCAAACAAATTAATTCAACCAGTAGTCTTAGATAGTTCAATTTCAGTTTACTTATATAAAAATGAGCATAGGTAGTCGTCATGGCCTTGGCACTCTAAATAGGCATTTTAAGACGCTGATAATCATATGCAAGACGCTGATAAGCTCAGCAGCTTAATGCTTGAATTAATCATCAATAAGCGTGAATTGAAAGACAAAAAACACAAGGCATACCATTTTATCATAGCCATGAATCAATCGTGAATAATCAACAGCTTCATTTTTCTCTTTCTCCTTTCCCACGTCCTCATTGCTCCTCTTCTCAGACTTCCTCCGGTCCCGTGGTGACAAACTCCGACTCCGACCCC
>NBIL01142520.1:0-15204 GCA_002752925.1 Viola pubescens var. scabriuscula
AAAAAGTTAAAAGCATCGCTTTTAAATTCATATTGTTTTGAATATTTTTTTTTATAAATTTTAAAAATATTTATCACTTTTAAATTTTAATTCTAGATTTTTATTAATTTTTTCTGATTTTTAAATTTTAATTTTTCTTCTATTTTTCTCATTTTTTAAAAAATATAAGAGAATAAAAAAATATGGTCTTTGCAATGAAAAAATTATTAAAGGAGCTAAATTTAACAAAATATTATTGAGGGGTTTTTTTACTATAAGACGATAGTTCAAAAGTGGCGGTGATAATGACTTTTTTTTTTCTTTGTTAAACAAGGACATGATTGTCAACGAACAGAAATCAGGGATAATATTGTAAATACACACCGTATCCCATACTCTGTAAAAAAGATGCGGCAGATTCCAGTGGGTATTCCTTTTTTTTTCTTAATTAATAATTTGGATAAAACATTTTCCTAAAAATTAAAATAAACTAAAAACATTGATTCCTAATAGTAATAAGTAAAACAAAAATATAATAATTATTTTTAAATAAAGCAAACATCTTAAAACAAAACGGCGAATTGGTAAAATAGAACAAAAAATCGAAGACTTGGCCGCACGCGAACAGAAGAAGCTCTTCTCCCTCTTCCTCCTTCCCTGCGTTGCTGGAAAATTTCATGTCCATATCCCCCACACAAACCCAACCTTCTGCAACATCTCCTCCTCGTGATTCTCCTTCTCTAAACCCTATCTCCGCTCATGGCAACAACCACTTCTCCCCTCCTCCGCCTTCTTCATCCTCTTCCCTCCCCCTCCCCCTCCAATTCCGGTCTCCGATCGCCGTCTCTGGTAATTCCACTTTTCGGCTTCTAGGATTTTGTTTCAGCTTCTTTTCTCTTGTTTAGTCCAAAACTTTGGGGTTTCATGGATTAGTTTTGTGGCTCAAGCTTGCGATTTTAGCTTCTTTTGTCTCTCGAGAAATGTCCCGAGTGATTTCTGTTTGATTTCGGTAATTGGGTTCCTGAATTGGAAGCTTGCTGAACTTTTGAGCATTTGTAACTGTCACATTGCTTGCAGCTGTTTATGCAATTCTTCTAGTTCTGTATAGGATTTATGACTTTCTTATTTGCATGTTTGCATTTGTAATTGTCAGTGTTTTCAGCTGTTTGTGCAGTTTTTCTATCTCGTGCTGTAAAGATTAAGACTTTCTTATTGCATGTTGTTTTGCTTATTTACGTTTATTGCTCTTTGTTTACATGCCAGGTTCGACGGATAGTGCTGCACAAGATTCTGCTGGATCTTCCAGGAAGGTATGTTTTGGTGTTGTGTGCTAAAAGTAAAGTCTAAGTCTTACTTTTGGAATGTGCACTTATTAGAAAATGCATGTCTTTTAACAAATTGCCTCGTTTAAATTGAGCCATGAAGTTTTATTCACACTTTTTGTCTATGATCCTAGAAGTAGGGTTGAAACTTGAAACAACACAACTTTCAGTTGTCCACCACCTAAATAGTTGCTTGTTTTATATTTCTGTTAGCTGAATGAATCAAAGACAGTAAATGGCAATAGGAGTTTGCCTCGCCAAAATGGAGAGACACATTTGCAGCCACAAGTTTGTGGTGAAGGGGTTGGATCTACTTCATCCAGTGGGAAAACATCAGGAAGCATTGCTCGAAGTCCACCAAATGCAGGGTCTACGAATTCTCAAGGAAGCAGTACTCCTTCATTAGGAAGAAGAGCCCATATGATGAATGCCAACCATTTGCTGAATTTTCAATATGATCCTGTTGGTCGTCCTCAACCAAGAGGACCTCCTCCTAGACGGCCACATAAAATGAAGCCTTACAACAAGGATTTGTTCCTGCAAGCTAATTACAAATTTGTTGTGTTAGATACAGGGGATTATGCCCCTGAATCGATGGATCCAGATAAGATGCTTCGGTGGGAGGATATCATATGTTTGAGGTATTCCACACCATTTCCAGTACAGTGTCCAATTTGTTTAGAAGATCCTCTATGCCCACAAATAACTTCGTGTGGACATATCTTTTGTTTCCCCTGTATTCTCCAATACTTGTTAATGGGTGTTGAGGATGATAAGGGCAACTGCTTCAAAAGATGCCCCTTGTGTTTTATGATGCTGTCTCCAAAAGATTTGTACACCATCTATATTGAGAATGTCAAGCAGTACCATGTTGGTGATGCCATAGAGTTTATGCTTCTAACTCGACAAAAAGATTCATATACGCCATCTCAGAAAAGTAAACAGGAAGCAGATGCTGTGTCAAGCTACAATGGTGATGCATATGATCCCTTCTCAAAGTTTATATTTACATCAGATGTTGAACTATCAGTCAGAAAAGCAATATCAGATTTAGATAGCTGGTTAGTGAGAGCAGATTCAGGCCTTGTTGATGACTTAGAGAAGCTTCCTTATGTTTGTGCTGCAATGGAGCATTTAAAACGGAGGAAGAAGTACTGGAATCAGCAGCAGGCAAGCCACAATGTTGCATCTTCTAAACTTATTGACAGCCAAAAAGGGTCTAAGGGGCATTTGCCAACTGCAGATGATGTCTCTCTTTCCAGATGTTCAACACCTTTTGTTATCAATAATGAAGATAAGTGTGTGGACAATGTGACGCTGGATGTAGTTGATTCATCAAAAGATGAAGGCACTGGATCATCATCTTCTTCAAATGGAACCAAGATTTTGCATAAACCCTCAAATTTTCCTCCAAGTGTTAAGGACATAGATTCATACAACTTCTACCAGGTATGTGATATTGGGATTGTGCTTTTCTTCTGCTTTACTGTCTGTCAATACAATGTAATATTATGCTGTGTTAGTTGTAACAGAGATATGAAGAAAGTTCTCCTGTAAAATATCTGTACTCTCCTGTTGAATGGTAATTCTGTGTAAAAAGAAATTTCAAGCATTCCTTTTTTATTAAAAAAAATCTAAAAAACAAATGGAAAGGAAAAGACCAATAATATAGGGGTTCCTAATAGAACATGGGTCTCGAGGCTGTGGGGCACCAGTAGTATATCTGTTACTGCGACTCGTGTATAATGTATAGATACTTATCATAATGTACCATTATACGTTGGAAGTGAAATGAGAATAAATGATAAGGCAGCTAATTGGATTATAGAAATAACTCACTGTACGCCTGCTTAGTGCAGATAACAACTTGTAGTGATGGCGTTGGACTTGGACAGGAAAAAGTAGCTATAGCTGATGAACTCACAATCAGGGAATGCTAGTAATCTGCGAGTTGCATGGTTGTTCTGAGCTTAGAGTTGCATTTTGCCATCTTATCATGACAATAGCTATCTTTGTTTATTTGGTGGTGGTAATCTTTTTTGTCTTTGAGTAGGGTACTTGAAGTTGTTGTTATTACTTATCCTTTCATTGCATAATTTAGGCGGTTGATGGCCAGCACATCATTCTTCATTCCTTGAATATGAAGTGTCTTCTAAATCATTATGGGAGCTATGATGCTCTTCCACACAGGTATGCATTTCTGCTGGAAACTAAATCTGTCTCTTAACAAGTCCATTCGTGCTGATTTAAAATGCAGACAAAAAGGCAGATGAATTTCTAGAAGAATACGAAGAAAAATAATAATGATTGGAAAGAGAGCTTTAAGTATTCCATGGTAGTTCTGTAACTGGATTTCCTATAAGACCTGTTATTGCATAGCTATTGCTATTCCAGTACTTAATATGAGACCCAATAGAAAATACTCATTCGTCCAAATTGCCTTCTTCTTCTTTTTTGAAATGGTCATAGTTGTTGCTGTATCCGTTATGGTATCCTTCTCTGGGTATTTAATTTAATTTAAATTCATCTTAACTTTTTATTCACTTTAATGACATGTTTAGTTCATACATACATATATATTACACACACACACAGACAGACAGAGAGAGAGAGAGAGAGAGATTGAAATGGGGTAAAGGAGTCATATCGATAGTGATCATACACCTGTAGAGTTTTCTTGATGACTTTTTCAGTTTTCAGCATCATGCTGGATTGCAAAATCCAAATCTGTTGGCTCGCAACAGCGCATATTTGTTTCAAAGCTTTTTCCTTGCTAAAGGAGATCAAATATCTTACAGCTTTTTATTAACCTGTATGAAATGTTCACGTGGATTTTTTTCCTTTCAAGTAACTATATTTTGTTAATTGCAGAATAAGTGGAAGGATATTGCAGTTGGAGACTATGACTCAGTCGGAGGCAATGAGGAGGCGCTATCGTTATTTGAGCCACTTTTCTTTAACGACGACATATCAGGCACTGTTTCCATTGTAGACTTTTTCTACATTTTCAACAGTTTCAAACATGAACCAATTGTTGACCAGGTGGAGGGAGGGTCAAGGGTTGGTGTTTTGACTATGATTTAGGGGTTGATTGTAAACCTATAGTTATTACCATTAATCTGATAATATACTTTTGGCGCCTCAGCTGTTATCATGGACCAAACAGGTGGAAACCTGTGCCTTTGATGATTGTACCAAACTTAATTTTTTTTGTCAGATCATGGGTAAATTGTTTTTCCTTTTATCTGGTTCATGGTTAATTTTGACTTTCTCCCTCCCTAACTACTGGTTGTGGATCTGGCTGATCTGATCATAGTATCTTTCAGTTTTACATGGTTCAACCAGCTGCACCTGCTGGTTACGAGTTTGACAAATGATGAGGCTGGTTCAGTTGTAGTATCACTAACATTTTCTATCTTGTTGCTTGGTCTGTCTAATCATCTTGTTTCTGTATTTCTCAGCTATGTGAAATTGATTTGAGTGAGGTCCTACCATCTGATGCCCTACTTCCATTTATGGACGAAATCAAGAAACGTGAGAAGCAGAGGAAGCAACTTGCCAATAAGGTATGGTCACTTGTGAGTATAATGCTTGCATTTTCAGTGTAGACTGTATTTTCTACGATGGAAAAAATCTGAATCTATTATGTATTATGCAATAATCTAAATCTTTTAGGCAGAAGCTAGCTCCAATTCTTAATGTCTTCGCTACCTCATCTCTATTGATCTAAGGGATTTAGTTTGTTTTGTGCTATGAAATTTGCTGAACTTATGCTTAAGATGCTCAATGGAACTTCATACAGTTTAATACGTGCAAGACATGCTTTTGAGACTACATTGATTTTTACTCTTGCATTGCTGTTTCTTGTCCTGCTCTGTGGGAACTTGAGATCTTCTCAAAATTGAATTTTGTGAATTCTATAATGCGAGTTTGCAGTGTTTTTTGAATTATGTTTTGTTCTTGGTTCTAGGAAAGGAGGGAGAAGATCAAAGCTGAAGCTGCTGCTGCACAAACGTCACCCGTTCTTTCTAATTTTGGTCAGTCCTTTTATGGCTATGATCAGCCCCCAAAGTTCTCCATGGATGATTTTGAAGGTAATATATTACTCTTTTTGCATGTTTTTCCCCCCTAATGTGTGGACCTCTGGGTAATATTCTGTTACCATAGAAAATGATAGTATCTAGTTGATTGGTTGGTGGGAAATAAAATCTGTTTGGGGTTAACTTATTTGCATACAAGCCACTCCTTTAAGTACTTAAATCTTAGGTTGAATGTTCTCAAAGAGGTGGCCGATTAGAAGCATTTTCAGCTAAATGCTGAATGCTTTTCTTGAACATATCCAAAGTTCTGGCACGCCAGTGAACTTTGGTATTTACCATTTTATCTGGGATGTTTGTATTGCGGTCTGACATTTGGTATTTACCAGTGCCCTTGGGAGTTTAGGTTTAGAGAATAATATAATGGCAATATATACTTATTTCTGGATTGAGATGGCTATCCTTTGGAAACCTTTGGTTAAATTAAAATTTTACCCCTTGCATAAAAAGACGGCGCCATTTTTGCTCCTTTTTGTAAAGGTTTCCAGTTAATTCACAGAATTTTGTTGCTAGAACATCTTTGTTATGTGGTTGACTTTTATCTCCCTTTTTATGTGTGTAGCATTGGGAACATCCCCACCAACATCATCTAGCCCTCCAGTTACTGGGGATAAGGCACTGTTCTCCAATGTTGCGAGGCTAGGTTTTGCTGCTGCGCATGATTCTCCAGCCTTGAGGATTGAGGAAACTGATGGTGTGCATAACAGAGATGCAAATGAGTCGTCTAGTGTTGCAGGTACATGGTTAATGCAAGTTGATCTTTTTCATCCTCCTACCTTGATTGACCACCAGTCAAATGCAGGATTGCTCTAGAAATGAATCCGTTATACTCATGTTTATCAGGTTTTGTGGCTACTATTATTTTGTCCAGGGATCATTTAATTCTCTCGTCTTTTTTTTGTAGGTTTAAGAATTTCAGGCATGCCATCATTTGCCAATGTAATGTCCAGACCTACATCTGGGGAAAATTTGGTTGCACCAAGGATGAATGAGAGTGGGAAGAAAGGTAAAAAGCCAAGTCGTGTTCTCTTGTCGACTGCAACTGGTCGTCGATACTGAAACATCAGTGCAAGCTCTTCCCCACAATCCGCATTTGCTTATTCTAGGTCCCTAACTATGTGAATTCAAATTCTGTTTGGATTATCGTGACCGCTCGTAGATTTCCAATAATATGATCAAATGGATGCTGTTTGGGTACTGGTAATAGTTAGATGCGTTGTTAGGTAGGATAGTCTGGGGAAATCATCTCATGGATGGTAACAGATATCTTTATTTGTATCTTGTAACTGTTGAATGTGCGAAGTTGGATTTGGCCTCGTATCTGCCATCAGTGACGAGAGTTATGTATATTTAAGTAGTGAGGTGCCATTTCGAAATGAGACTCGAGTCCTTCCTACAAATTGGATAGGTTTTCAAGTATCTGCTGATAGCTTTGGCTTAAAAATTGAGGCTACAGGAGAACTGAGCATAGTTGAGCCGTAGGTTCAGGCTCAACTCTCTCTTCTGGCAAAAGAAATTGTATCGAGATTAAAAAGGAAAGACTGTTTACATGATAAGGCTCTCGAGGTTCAACACAGTTAAAGCGACGAGTTTTAATAGAGATAACTAATGGTTTTAACTCACCTGCTTTTCTATATCCATTATGTACAAAAGAACAACTGCTTCTACATCCTGCAAGCATTGCAGTTAGACCAATTCAGGCTAAAGGAGTTTGCAAGTGGAGTTTTGAGTTAAGAGTCAAAGTCTAGAACTAGGAGGCAATGCACTTAACTCTAGGTGCCACGAGCTCTCGGGCAAGCCATAGGCCTCTACCCCCGGGACAGTGTAAGCTGGTATTTGGTGTGAGAAACTAAGCATTTCTTCGACCGGGATTGCTCGAACCAATTCGAAACCATCACATACCTGCCTCTGAAAGAAAGTAGTGAAACCTGGAACCTCTTGTAAACTGGCCACGACTAACCCAGATTCTTCACTGAAGTCGGTAACAATCTCAACAATCTGACATTGGTAATTCATGAAATCAGTATAGGTCCATCTACTGCTCCAGCCTTGGTACATTGCCCAGACCTCACCTCTCTTTGGAACTATACTGTATAAAGATAGATCTTCGTTCTGTTCGTGTCTTACGATATGCGAGAACTTAGAGAACCTCAAGTTGACAGTAGTTTTGCTACGTTTAAATAATCCACAAACAAATGGCAGGTAGTTTTCAACCCATTGTACTTCAGCAACAGACAAAGGACGAGGTTCCAAGAATGTTACACAAACCTTGTTTCCTGAAACCAAATTGTTCACTACTGCAGCATAACACCGAGGCATTGAGTCTGGACCATCATATACAGCCCATATTCGATCCGGCACAAAATCATTTGCTGACCATTTATGGCTGGGTAGTTCCCCCACTTCTGGTAGTAGCTGAGGAAGAATCGAATTGCAAAGTTTGGAGCTGAAATTACCAGAACCTCCTTCACTCACGAGACAATCCACAGTGCCGGGAACTGCAAGAGGATCAAGCTCAAACATTCCTTCAAGTATACCATCCATCTCTCCACCTGTAAACTTGTATGCTGGAACTCTATGGGAAAACATCTGTAAGTTTCTTGCAGGAACTTGCAAAGCACTACATCGTCCATAGACATTCTTGAATCCCTCGACTTTCAACAATCTTCTGGCCAATATGTTACCTTGTTCAGAGTAGCCAATGACAATTTCTACAAATTCCAATGTGTATCCCTTCTGTGCTTCAGGAAATGGTTTGTAATCTTTGTATATTGCCCAAATCTCTCCTATTTTAGGGTAAATTTCAAGTTGTTCACTCGCTTGAGGAGACACCATGTGTGAAAATGATGCTGGTTCGACTACATTCGTCTTTTTTCTGCAAAGATTGAATAATCCGCAGACGAATGGTAACCCTGTCCCGAAACATCTTTCCTTGTAGGTGGTGGTTGGTGCTGGTATAAACCAGTTGACATACAATTTCACAGGGGATTCATGAATTTTGATGTTGACAATTTGTGCATAGTTTCTAGGCATGCCTTCCTCGCCATTAATGGCCCAAACTTGGGCAACTGAAAAACCTTCGATCTTTCTGTTATCATCGAAATTGTAATATCCCATATGAAATTTTTCATCGGCCAAACTAAGTGCATCACCACCAAATGAGGCGGCTGTGTTGTTTGCAGGCTTTCCTGCTACTGAATCACCTTCCATCAGAAGATAAACAGCAGTAGCGCAAGCTTCCAGAGTCCTATGTTTATCACCAGTAGGAATCTCTATGGCTTGAATAGGTTGAACACAATAACCCCCCGTCTCCTCATGGTAATCGGATAATGCATCATTTGTTGCTGTCCTTAGGGGGACATCTGCTACAATGCTCATTTCTTTTCTCACCGGAGTCTCCTGCACAGAGTTCGTTAAAGTCAGCGAAGTATTGCCCTTGTTTGCGCTCGGAAAATATCCCTGCGGGGAATCAACAGCTAGTGCAGCACGACAATCGCCTGAACCAAAAGACTGTAACTTTCTGGCCCTCTTTGCAGCAAATACTGAGCGCTTCTCTGGGTTTGAAAGAACAGCAAATGCATGCTCAAGGATTTTCAGAGCTGATACAGCACCTGGAAAGTTGCTCTTGATGGGCTCCAGAAGCTTACTAAACCTTTTAAATTGGGCTTGTACAATACGCTCACTTGTAGTAGGTGGGACCTCAAGAATCCAAAAATAGTCAGGATCGCTGCATAAGAACTCAAACTCGGCAGAGATTAAGATGTCGCAGACAGCAATCATCCCTGAGATATTGTCAAATGCAGGAAGATGGGTTTCTATTTCTAGCAATTTTTTCCTCGCAGCAGCATAGTCACCACTTATGATTCTCTCTTTTACTGTGCATATTTCTTTAAGTGCAGTGCTCATGCTGTAGTCCATCCTTCAACTCGTAATATAAGTTCGACCGCAACTTACCAACTTAATTCTTCTCTGAATCTTGTACAGCTGCTAAGGGCTGCAAGGTTGATAAAAAATTAAGCAAATAAATATCAGTGCATATGCTTTAATTGATCAGGCAATATCTCATAAGACTCGTGGATAAAGAATAAGAGTAACGGCATGTCACTGCCTTAAAACCCTGTATGGTTTCAATACGTATATGATGAGAAGGTGCAACAAAAAAGCTAGAGTGCTAAGAGTGGGATGCAATGGCATGACACTACCTAAAATTGAATGGATGCATCACATTGAACTTTTTCAATCAAATTAACAGCCACAAAAGCTAATTTCTAAGCCCATGGAACAAGCTTTTTGGCCACCATGTTTGGTAACCAGAGATCCAGAGAAAAAGAAGATATACGTTGCTGATACGAGAATCGACCCATATTAACGATAATAATAAACAAAACAGACAACCATGATTAGATAATCATAAAAAGGAAACCAGTGGATCACAAATAAAAAGTTAATAGAGTTAAAACACAGGAAATCTTGCAAACATTTCACAAGAACGAAAAACAAATAGCTTCATGAAAAGGTCATTAAATAGTTTAATTTCATCAACCAAACATAGAAACCAATTCAATCTTCTTTTCTTTTCATTCCTAGCTCAAAGATGTTCTCAAACTAATTTTGACAGCCCAAAAGTCTAAATCTTTATCACAGTATAGTCAAAGACGAGAGGTAATAAGAGCACAGACCCACTTAATTACCAAAACCAGAGAACACAAGCAAATACACATACCAAAACCAGGGTATAAAAGCACCCATTATAAAGATACAAGTTAAGACACATTGCGGAAAAATCAAATCTTTCACTTCATTTTAAAGGGATGATCATATGATTAGCGCATAAAGAATAAAAAAACCCAGAAAAATGGGATTTGGAGGAAAATGGAAGATGGGTGTGGTTGAAAATTGAAATAGAATACTTAACTCCATAGTTTTCATGGTATCAGTCACCTCTCCAGTTCTTGCCTTTGTCTCTTGTTCATTCCAGCTCCAAGCCAAGCCACCCAAAACGCATGCAACCCTCCTCCCCTGTGTCTGATCACTTCTTCCACAGTTCGACTTTTTTCTGCATTCTGTCCTAACTGTACAGTGGTCATTTGCCACCTGTCCAACGTTGGGGAGGAAAAAGGAAGAGAACAAACAAGCAAGAAAGAAGGGACCCTTGATTACTTGGGGCTGGGGTTGCGGCCCATTGATTTATTTTACTTCCACTTTCTCACATTTTCAATTTAAATTCTTTTTCTTAATCTTCATAAATATAATGAGTGTATAAATATAAAAGCTATTCTTCAAGTTTGTGCGGAGGTTTAACAAGAAGTCACCTAAAATTTATGAATTCTTACAATTATGTCATTTATTATTTTAAAATTTATAATATGTCGACACGTGGCATATAATAATTTTTAATTCTATTTATTTAATATTTTATGCTATTATTTTTCACTCAATTAATGTATTCGATAACTTAAAACCTTTTGGTTTGCTCAATTAAATTATATATTTATTTATTAATTTTAATGCAATTTATGATATACTCCATCTAGTCTCGATTAATTGTCATGTTTGCTACAGTAACATTCAGTAAAGCAAACACTAAAAAGTCAAGTAAAGTGTACAGTAACATTCCGTAGAAACATGACAATTAATTGAGACCGGAGGGAGTATAATTTTAGAACTTTTCATTTTGCACTATTAAATTAAATAGATTAATTATTGATACAATTTATTAAGATGATTTTCAAGAATTTGAAAGGTTGCATGATTCTCTATATAAGTGCTTGGAAATCGTTCATTTTATTTACAAAAATAATAGAAAGTGTCCACACGTGTTGATAGTGATATTTATGCAAGTCAAAGTTGATTGTATTTTTATTTATTTTAGTTTCAATTCATTAGTGTTTAATTATCAAAATGATTATGTACTCCCTCCACTTTTAATTAACGGTCGCTTTGGAATAGTAATAAAATTTAAAACAATGATGTTTAATCTTATTTTATTCCACATTGTTTCATTTTTCCCCCTAATTTCCACTCAAATTACCACACCATCATCAAATTGGGTTGATGCAGAAGGGTTAATTTGTCATTTGAATAAAATATATGCTCCGGAAAAGATAAAATGACAAGAGGAGATGGACCAGAAAATCCGTAGAAAAGTGACAGTTAATTAAAAGTGGAGGGAGTATTATGTAAAATATTACTGTACATGTTATGCGAAATTAATGAATATTGTTTAACATATATCGAATAAATGATTGTTTATAATATAATTCGCACAACACGCGAGTTTTAGACTAGTAAATTTGAAAAACAATATTATGTTACAACTTGATCAATCTAGAGGATCGAAATATTTTCTTAGTAATATTTGTTTGTGCACGAAAGTACATTTTTAAATAATTTTTATAATAAACGAACGACAAAAATGAGAGAATAGATGACATGAGTGGTTCACATGAGAAATGACTTATTTTAACCAGCAAAATATATATTGCTGCTAAAATCATGTTGCAAAAAATGTGTAACAAAAATACTTTTATATTGTTTAAGGAGTTTGAATGATTTATATGAGTAAAAAATATAAAGTAATGGTAAATTTATACTACAAAAATAATTTGTATATTTTTTTAAGAAATAAAGAGTTAGATAAATGGTTAGTAATTTTATAATTGATGTTATGAAATATTTTTTAATATAGCTTAGCTATGTGTATAAATAATAATAGGTAAAAAAATAAGAGAGAATAGAGAATTAAGGAATTAGGAAAGGAAAAGAAAATTATAAGAGATGAGATAACTCATACAATTCATTTAATTGATCCAAAAAGTAAATTTTTTACCCAATTATGAAAAATAAAAATTCAGTAATTATAGTTAAAAAAAATAAAATTCAACTTGATTCGTAAACTCACTCAACTCATTTGTAAATTAAAGTACAATAAAATGAAAACCAAAAGTTATGATAATTTGTGCGAAACGTGGACCAATACTTTGTTACAATCCTTAATTTATATAATTGGAAAATAGAAATGAAAGAAAGGTGTTTGTGGGTAGGGTTTGATCAAGTTCTTATAAAATCTTACAATTTATCCGAAATCTGTTGCGGCTTAATAAACTTGAATATACAATCTTTGTTGAACAAATGATGCGAATTAACAAAACTAATAATCACTCGAGTGGAGATACGAGCTACTAAAGCTGAACTTTTATTTAATGGAAGTAAGGAAACTATAAATGAGATACAAATATTTGTTGCCTTTGGATAGACATACAAACTTACACACTAGGACACACATGAGTACACAATTCTCTTAGTAGGAACTATGAGTTTGTTCCATACTACTACTCATACATTGACAGAACACAAATATATACTGTTGATGCGCCGTCGAAACGCGTCATAAATAATAAAGAAAACATGCTGCCTAGATTAGGAATGAAATCTAGCCCTAGATGTATGACTTGGGGGTTAATGGCTAAACAAGTCAACCAATATAGAGGTTTGAGCTAACAATTCTAACTAATAAAAGCAGTAATCAAGGGCACGACAAAGCAAAAGACAAGTTAATTAAATCAGAATAAAACAGAGTAAATAATAAAACAAAAAAGTCAACAAAGAGATAAAATCAAGTAAGAGAGAATCTTAGCAAGGATATTCTTGGGTTGCGTCGAGGCCTAGTTAATCATTGGCGCACAGATATTCTATTCTTGTGCCATAGACGTGCTATAGGGGCCAAGTCTCCCGGAAGCCCCCTACTTTCCTTTTTAAGAGAAGCTACCCCCCGTTCTCACATATGAGGTAACCTTGACACTTCGACATCCTCCCAGCTACCTCTCTTTCTCATTGTTTAAGGTAGCCTTGACACTTCGGCCTGTCACGCACGAAGAGGGGAGGCTAAACTCAAAATGCTCATGAAGAAGAGGAAAGACACGTTTAAGGCAGGATACCTCTCAGTTTGTCAGGCTCGCGGCACCACCTTAATTGGTTACTTACCCTACCCGGATTGGACCAAACGACATGATGACTCTAGACTAGATGTCTGCTTTTACCCCTATAGCCTCACGTTAGTTATTACTACAAGGATATGACAATAATCACAAAGAAAAACTAGGAGTTGATCAAGCTTCTAATCACCCTAGGCGAAAATGGAAATAAAATGACAAGCAAGCGAATACAACAATAAGAATATATTAAGCACGTTTTGGCCTCTTAACTATCCTTTGCAACCCGCGAAATACCTTTGCTAAGAAGATGGAATTTAGCTACTCATGCTAGAAATTAAACAAATAATAGATGTAGATAACATAAAAGTAGAAGAAGGAATAGAAGAAGAAAATGCTTAATAAATACCCGGCTGGAGCTAAAGCTCCGGTTTGTTTACAAGGTTTGTAGCTGACGACTATGGAGAAAAAAAAGGAAGAACAAATCCCAAGGACTACCCTAAGAGAATGTAAGAGAAGCACACACAAAGATGTGATGTATGGTGTAAGAGAAGATCCTCTAACCCTAGCAACTAAAGTGTATAAATATCCTAACAACCCATTAGAGGACAAGAAAACAGCTAGAAAAGTACAACCACGTGGGGTGCATGCTCCTCTAAGTGGGATGTCCCAAAATGGCAAAAGAGAATATTCTTCGGGATTTGTACAGGACTTTCTGGAAAGCATCAAGGGAATGATGCTTTTGGTGCATCAAGGGATCGATGATGGAATCCACGACGAGGCCTCGATGGCGAAATTGGTGTCTTGGCCTCGATGCAGTTCTTGAAGCTTGAGATCCGCATAAATCGCCTAGATCTGCAATAAAGATGGAATTGGAAGCAAATTAGCAGTATCATGCCATAAATCAAGGTGATAATGAAGGAAAAAATACGCATAAAAGACACACTATCAATTGGCAAGAGAATGGCTAATAGTCAAGAAAGCTAAGCTAATATAGGTGGTTTAGGCAATTAATTGGTTGGTTGTACTTTGACAATTGTGCTGAATTTCCGGACATGGTAAAGCCTCAATCTTCAAGATTTGGTGCTTGATTACCTGTCGAGAGCATCAAATATAGTGTTGTAAATGATAAAAGAATAAGGGTAGAAATACAACTTATCACAACCACAATGGGCTTATAGATGATGGAAAGAGGATCGTCCACATGAATTTTGGTTGGTGCGTAGCTCTTGGTTGACTTCCCGTCACTGATAGTTGATTAGTTTAATTCCTGAAACTCAAAATAAAAACAAAGCAAATAAACAGTTCAAATGGGCTAGGCCACTGGCTTGGCCTAGACAAAATGACAATTTCTGAAAAACAGATGGAAATAATTCCTAGTAAGGGCAACTCGTGAGCTTCGTTTCTTATGCTTTGATCATCGATTCAATGATATTAATCTATGAGTCTATAGCATTGCTATAGAATGCAAGGGCACCTATATGTTCCTACTTCCCTCCTCTTCTAATTATCCGGCGGGTACTCCCTCTCCCGATAATCCACAAAACGGCAAGTAATTTGAGTTTGAAAAGTGTGCATATTTAAATCCCAAAAACATAATTAATTACTCAGAGCAGCATGCATTCAAATTGAAGCAAGAGAAGCTAATATAACTTGAAAATAAAGCATTTAAAGCAGGTTTAAGCAATTGATTGATTGAATAAGTGCATAAACGAAAATTAAAGGAAAAAGCTGGAAAAACACTTACAGTGCATGCTTGCTTCATTCGAATGGCCGTTAGGGGTTGAGAGTACGTCAACTCCTGAGGAAAAATGGTGGTAAGAAATGAGTATTTATAGACGGAGTTGAGTCGGTTGGTTCTTGGAGAGCACGACG
>NBIL01142525.1:0-22677 GCA_002752925.1 Viola pubescens var. scabriuscula
AATTTAGATATATTTATTTGAATTGTTTAAATAATTAAATAAACTTAAGTTGAGATCAAAAGACTTCTAACCTTATATAGCACCAAGATTTTAGGCCGTTTTCTCTCAAACTTATCAAAAGCCGATTGAACCGGGTTGACATAACACCCTCCGGTCCTGACCGTACTCTCTACCCTGCCTTTGGTTCATGGCATGCAGAAGAATTGTTCCATTCAACACACTATTATTTTTGTTGTAAGAAACCACAGTAATCTCTAACTCTGATTGGGATCTGATTCCATTTCCCCCGTGCCGGCACACCAAGTAATTATTTCATATACATAAAGATGGAAGTTTTGGTTGGGACATAGTGAGATTTAAGAGCTACGGACCATGGCAATTCTGGAAAAGAAATGGTTGATTTAGGTCAACCAAAAGCACCATAAGGTAAGATTTTGTTTCTAGCTTTGCTTCATTCATGTTGAAAACGAAGTAATTTGAGATGACTCTATTTCTATTTCTACCTATTGCAATTTGCAACAGATTGGAAACAAAAAGAAAAACAAAATGGAAACAAACAAAACAGTACATATTAGTAAAATAATGTAGCACCGCTTGCAGGAAAGAAGATGCTGCCAATCTCTGACGCCTTTGGTCAATCAATGTTTTGTACTAGAATAATGCTAACAAAATGGAAACAAACAAAACGGTACATATTACTAGTAAAATAATGTAGCACCGATTGCAGGAAAGAAGATGCTGCCAATCTCTGACACCTTTGGTCAATCAGTGTTTTGTACTAGAATAATACTATTACTGTAATATTCTATCACACGTATTTTGCATACTTACATGAACATCTGAAAAATTGATAGACGTCTTTACCCAATAAGAGAGAACATTGATGTACCGTGTCAATTTTGTACATTTTCTTGATTCCCATGTGCTGATTGATGATGAGGACATTAAACTCCAAGAGCTTATAACTTTTGCAGCAGTGCTAATCTTGAATTCTCTCCTCTTTTTTAAGGTTTTAACATATACCTATCCTAAGAGGGAGAGGTGGCAAAGAATCCATGGAAGACACAGAGAAGAACTTGGAAAAGAATCTACTTCCAAAGTATAGAGGAGAGGAAGGAGAAGGGTTACGTGTAACATGGGTTGTGTTCTTTGAAGAAGTGAAAAGATTGGGTGTTATAGCAGGGCCTATGATTGCAACAATTGTATCCTTGTACTTGTTAGAAGTAGTAACGATGATGATGACTGGTCACCTTGGTGAGCTATCTCTTTCTAGCACTGCCATGGCTATCTCTCTTTCTAATGTCACTGGCTTCAGTGTTCTAGTAAGTCCCTCTAATCTAATTTCTCTGCTTTTTTTCATAAAGTTTCCTTCTTTGATTCCCGTATTAGCCTTGGTTTGTCATCAAATCTAAACAAAAAAGTAGTGGGAATCTTCCTAATAGAATGAGGACTTTGTCCCGAGGCGGGTAGTATCACTCTATTGTGAGAGACTAGTGAGCTTTTATTTTGCTTTTCTGCAAAATGGTATATAGTCTGTGTTTATACAAAGAGTGTTGTTTCTTGCTTTACCTTAAGGCTACTTTTTTTAACTATGCTTAATGTCGATAGCAAGCAAGTTCTGTATATCAATTCTTGAATCTCCTTATTGAAATTTGCTTTTCTGCAAACAGAATGGAATGGCGAGCGCGCTGGAAACTCTTTGTGGGCAGGCTTATGGAGCTAGACAATATCGAAAACTTGGAAACCAGACTTACAGTGCCATATTCTCATTAGTTTTAGTTTGTATAATTATGTGTCTTATATGGATAAACATGGGAAAGCTACTCCTCTTAATGGGTCAGGATCCTGAAATCTCACGTGAAGCTGGTAGATTCATACTGTGGTTGATTCCTGCTTTTTTCGGCTATGCTATCTTCCAACCGATAATTCGGTACTATCAAGCTCAGACCCTAGTCATTCCAATGCTTGTATGCTGTGCTATCACTCTTGCTTTGCACATACCTCTGTCTTATGTTTTAATTTTTAAGTCTGGCCTCAAAACTGTTGGAGGAGCACTGGCGATTGGTATTTCAAATTGGTTGAATGCAATTTTTCTTGCATTGTATATGATGTACTCTCCTTCCTGTGCAAAAACTCGAGTCCCAGTTTCGACAGAGTTTTTCCAAGAAATCGGAGAGTTCTTCCGATTCGCTGTTCCTTCTGCAATAATGGTTTGGTAAGAATCGTCTCCTTTCTTTATTTCAGAGTTCTGAAGTTTCTATCCTGAGACATTGACTTTTGATGTGATTTTGTTGTTGACAATTGTAAGCCTGCAATGGTGGTCATATGAGTGTGTAGTTTTGCTGTCAGGTCTCTTACCGAACCCGCTACTCGAGACTTCAGTCCTATCCGTATGGTATGATCTTTGCTAGTAGTTTTCAGTTTTAGAAAAATGCCTAATTGATGGTAAATGTTTACATGTAGTTCTGATTTCTTATTATTATCCATTGTTCTAAACAGCCTTACAACAATTGCAACTGTGTACTCAATACCATTTGGTCTAAGTGCTGCTGTCAGGTTTGCTTCAGTACACAAATACTCTTTAACACAACACAAGAAAGTGCCAAATTCCTCAACTCCTCTCCTATTTATGTAGCACGAGAGTCTCGAACGAATTAGGAGGTGGAAAACCACAAGCAGCAAAAGTAGCAGTCTACGCTGTGATGTTTCTGGCAGTAGCAGAGTTAATTTTGGTGAGCGGAGCCCTCTTCGCGACTCGAACCATTTTTGGTTACACATTTAGCAATGAGAAAGAAGTTGTGGACTATGTCGCCTCAATGGCTCCTTTGGTTTGCTTGTCTGTCATAATAGATGGCTTACAGGGTGTCCTTTCAGGTTAGACTTGATTTTTACTGTATATTAAGCGAACATTTCTCTGAAAGAGATTTTTTTGAGAAAACTGTCAGCCTTTTTCTACTTTTTAGGTGTTGCAAGGGGAACTGGATGGCAACATATAGGGGCTTATATCAACCTTGGAGCATTATATCTTTGTGGCGTTCCGGCCGCGGCTGCTTTGGGATTTTGGTTTAAGTTCAGAACTAGGGGCCTGTGGATTGGCATACAAATCGGAGCTGTTCTGCAAACAGTTCTGCTTGCTGTTGTAACAGGCTGCACAAATTGGGAAAAACAGGTTTTACATCTGAACTATTTTGACTGATGAGCTCATGTTATGTATCGAGTTCAAGTCTTTTAACTTGCAATTTCTGTCATGAAAAAGAGAGAATCTGAACTCTTTTGGTGCAACATCATAAAGTGGTTAGTATATTTAATGATTTTGCAAGGTTCTGCAATCTTTTCGTTTAAATTCACTCTGGATGGGCTTGGCATTGCAGGCAGATAAGGCGCGAGACAGATTATTCGAACGAGGAGTTCAGTAGAAGAAGAAATCAGAGAGTAAATTTTGTGCTTTCTGCAGGTTGTTGTTGTATTTCAGAGCTAATGTTGCTCAAAATAATGAGGGGGGAGAGCTGTATTTCTTCTTTAGACTGATCTAATTAAGGCCCTGTTTGTTTGGGATGTGATAGATTTTTGGCATTTATCAAGATTTGTGTTGTTCTTAGTGTAAAGAAATGAAAGAAAATGCAAACAGATCCACTTCCTTGAACAAACTCATTGCTTGTGAACCACTTCATAAATGTATAATTTGGGCATTTTAAATTGTATTAGGGATGGCATAATCACATAAATCAACCAATGAAATTAAATCATAATAAACTGTGATTAGTGAGAGTCTCGTATGCAGTATCAGGTAAGTCAAAAGATAATAATATCCATCACTTATTTAACTTGTGAAGTGATTGAAAAAAATTATATTTCGTATTAATCATTTTCGGGAGGCTATTAATAACCAATGAATGATCACAAATTTTCGTGATTTATCAAACTAAGTGAGAAAAAAAAATGTTCATGAGTTTATATAATTACCTATTTAAGTTGAGTATTTTATGTCTTACAAAAAAAATTGAGTATTTTCTTTTCTTTTTTTATAGGACTTTATATCCCATTTTATTTTTTAAACCAAACGATGCCGTTTGCTCAGGCGTCTAAAACCATAAAGGCATAAACCAAAACCCCAATAAGCCAAACGGCAAAACCTTCGGACACGGCCTCATACCAAGCAAACAGCGAGAGAGATGGGAAGAGCAGAGAAAGAGCGATTGAATCAAATTCTGAGCTCTCACATCAATGCAATCCACGAAACTTTACAGGTTTTCTTCTTTATTATCCTGTTGTTTCTGTATAATTTTTTCTGGAAAATCATGTAGTGATTGATTAAATGTTTTTTGTTTCACTTGTTCTGATAAGTTCTTGGATCAAACTCCATCCTCTTCCCAAGAAAAAGTGAACTGGGAAGATGTTATCAAGTTGGGCGAGCAAGTCTCCAAGCAATCTACCATTGGTATCTCCTCAATTTCTAAATTTTCAGTTTTTGCTTTCTTAGGCTATGATTAGTAGTACCTTTCTTCATATGCTTGTGTAAGTATCTTCCGGGTCAATTGCTAGAATGAGATTAGTCTCCTGTTCAAAGAGGATACCTGAGTAGAGCGGAAAAAAGATATTTACTTTTGGCTGAGGAAATAGAGAAACTTGTGATATTTGTAGACTTGAGGGGCATACTGTTGTATTATTTGATTACCATTTGTTTCAATGTGTATGTAATTTGATGGGTTGATTCACTGTCCGTGCCTTGGAATTTGAGCTGGTGGCTGGGATTACCATTAGTCAATGCTGTTTATTCTAATTCTGTTTATAGACAGTTAAAGGCACAGGATTGCCAATCCTTTTACGCTCATAAGTGTTGCATTGAAAGAAAATTAACTATTGGCATTTATGTTATACTACAGTTGGAATGCTTTGGACTGGGGAGAAACCGGAAGCTAAAGCAGTTGAGGAAAACATGACTATCTACTTCAACACATTGCAGGGTTTCCTTTTGCTTTCTCATGGAAGTATGGTAGGTGCTGGACCTACTCTTGCTTCCAGCATCCAGGCATCCTCAAAGCAAGTTGTTGATAGCAGTTTTAAGCTGATGATGGAAACTGTATCTTCATATGGTACACACTTGCGTGCTCTTTCTTGCTTCCCTCATGTTCTCATTTTTGTGCATGCTCATACATGCATAACCTTTTCCCAGACTTGTATGTGAACTTTGATTTGAGGAATTTTTATGCAATAGAGCATGTTTGTTCTGTTCGCTGCTATGTTTTACTTAGGATCGAGGCTTCTCTCATTTCCATCTCATACCAGCCCTTGTGTTGTAGCCTTGGAGGGGGTTATTTGTCATTTGGGCCAAGAATCTCACTGTATTGAACACGGGCAGTTAGAGAATTTATAATAGAATTAACTGATGACTGACCATGAAAGCAAGCATGGATATTGGTATAAAATAAATATTGGGATAAAAAACTTCAGTTTGATAAAGAAATGCAAGTACCATTGCCGAAGCGTGGATATTGGGGCAATAGAGATTATAGGGGAAGGAACTCCATTGATGATTAAGAAATGAAAGGGCAGTTTCGAATAATAAGAACTAGGTTCTGCTATTTTGGCATGGATTATAGAAATGATGTTATGTATGTTCTAGCACACATCAAGCTCAGGATTAGCCTAAGCAATCCAAGTCATTCTAGGAAACAACTTATTATTTTGTTTGATACTCTGCATAGTTCATTTTCACCTTATTTAATGCTTTAATGTTGGATATTAGCACAATGGTGATTTGTGCTATTCTGAAGAACTGGATTTAATTTTTCTTTTCCTTTACAAAATGAACATTGTAGGATCTCGCAATAAAGATCTACCTGTTGTAGTCCCTCGGTTAGTTGGTGCTGTGTGGGAGGCATGTTCTGCTCTCAAGAAGACTCCTGCTACAAATATCATGGCTATTGGGCGAGCAATGACACAGGTTACAGTTTCGGTGAAGGATGTTCTTCGTGAGATGAAGGAGCTCAAGCCAGATTCTTCCGGTTTGACAGATGTAGCTTCCGACAGCCCTTCTAAACCAGAAAGTGGGGTCCAAGATGATGATAGTTCAACTGATGATTTAGGAAGTGACTTGTCACCGGAAGAGATGAAGATTGCTGAGTCAGCAATGGGGATTGTGTCCAACACAGTAATAGTCATAAACGAACTAATTCGCACCGTCATTGGTTTGCTTAAGCAGGAAAAGCCAGGTGACAGTGGCGGCTTTGTAGATTCCTTGGAGCTGCTGTTGAAGCTGTGCCAACAACTTGGAGTACAGATCGACGAGATGGGAGCCTGTCTTTATCCACCGCAAGAAGTCTCTGCTATGAAGGAAGCTTTGGAGGAAATATCAACAATCATCAACAAGATGCAGGTGGAGGTCAAAAGTCTGACTAGCTCTTCTGAAGCTTTCTTCCAGGCATGCGACGGTTTGAGAAGTTCATCGAAACAAATGGAAACTGAACTAGCTCGCCCCAATACAACTGATGTAGAAACCAAGATGCAGAATATTGCCATAAGTGACTAGAGCTGCGGATAATGTTTCTTTTTCGTATGGATATCATGTATATGTCTTTTGAAAATAAGCTTTGTTTTTTGACCGTTTTCTTTCATTGAAATGGCAATCTCATTGTCATTTCTGTCGTAATACAAAGATATTGAGAAGAGTGATCTGCTTTATGATTTAAGCAAGATTTTGAAGAGTACAAACTGGAAGAGAGAGAAATGATAGTGCAACTGAAACTCAAGATTTCATGGATGATCTTCCCCTTTGTTCCTTTGATATTGCACAATTATCGTATTACATGCGTTTGGTAAATGGAAAATATACAGGGGCGGTTCACAATCTAAAACTCTACATTCTTAAGTTAAAGATGACAAATGTAGTGACTGGGAGAGTGTGGGAATCAGATGAATCGGTCATCGGCCAGTAAGCTTGACCATCCATGCACCACCCAAGTAAAGACCAAGAAGTGGTCCGGCTAGAAGCATCTGAGTAAGAGGATCAGTCGATGGTGTGAGTACAGCAGCTGCAACCACAGCACCAACTACAACATATCTCCAAATCGACAGCATTTGGTCTCCTGACACTATACCAACTTGGCCAAGTAGCACTTGAATCACCGGAACCTGCAGAAGCGGTATCAGTTTGGCATCTAATCAACTGGGTTAGTGGGGTAGGGAGGAAACTTGAGCCAAGAATTCGACACGCAGATTTCAAGTATTCACTAACAATGCTACACAAAGATACTTAAAAAGAGTAAATAAATAAGTAAAAAGGCTTCTTTCTTAAAAATAATAATGAGAATAAGAAGAAACACAACAATATTTNGGGGGGGGAGAACCCAGAAAGAAATGAGCCCAAACACCAGAAGAAAAAATATACGAAGATCTGCATAAAGATATCACACATTAAATCAAAAGACATCAAAAAGGGTAAGGGACTGGAAGCGTAGCATGAAGATATACCTGGAAAGACAAGCCTGTGCTGAACATTAATACAAGCACAAACTCAAAGTATTGGTCAATGGACCACAAAGATTCCACCACCCCTTCTGCGTAAGTAACGAAGAAATTTAACGCCGCTGGTGTAAGAACCAAATAAGAAAAGGCAAGCCCGGCATAGAAAAGCACTGAGGAGCCTAAAACAATGGGTCCAAGGAACCTTCTTTCTGATTTTGTTAAACCTGGAAGAACAAAGGCTATAATCTCATAAAGAATAATGGGGCTCCCCAATAGAAGGCCACAGTATCCTGATACCTGCAGGACATCAAAATTTGCCGTTATTGACAGTAGCTTAGTTCAGCAATAAAAAACAAATGGACTTCTAAAGAAAGGAAATTGCTAAGAGTTGAACTTGCCAGTAGTTAGGATTTTGTTTTCATCTTATGTTTGCATTATAAGCAAAAAGGAGATCAAAATAAAAACTAAATGCATATAATATCATGTACCCCCAATTTTTGAAAGCAATTTTGAAGTAGATTATCTAAAAATAAGAAGGATATAACAGGAAAATACATGGTATGAAGAATCAGGGAACTCTAACAGAGAATAGGATCGATGAAATGTGAGGACGCAACCATTCAACTAAACACTGCCCTTAAAAAGAACAGAATTTTAGATCATCATAACTATCTCTACTCTTAGAAATGCTGCCTTATTCTTCTTTGCAAACAGACTACATTAAAAAGCAAGACACAAATTTGCACATGCATGAGTCTTGTCACCAAAAGGCAAAAGCTTCGCGTTTTCACTTGTCCACATTATGTACCAAATGGCTTCAGCGTTTTCTTTGAACACTCTCTGACTCATTTTTCTTTCCCATGTCTATTTCATATTCTTTAGCTGGTTAGCTAGCATGCCTTTTATGTACCAAGATTATGTTCCCTGAGTAAGTTCAGATTAAATAACTTATCAAATGGGAACAGAGGGGAAGCTGCAATGTCATAGAGGGGAGGCTATATTTCTTCTTGACATCACAGCTACAGCTAGAAATGCAGTGCAAAATTATATCGAAGAGCAATGATAAGGAGAAAAAAAAATTAGAGTACTAGAAAGCTACAGTCTTTGATGGCTAGCTAAGTAGGAAAAATGAGGGTGCAGCTTAGCCAAGCAAGCAACCTAAACACAACATCCCAAACTATTCAAACTTGTTCCTTTCTCCACACCTTTCCCATTTGGGTTGGCATCAACACTATGCAATCAAACCTAATAAAACAATGGGACGCAAGATTTTAACATATATAGAGGCAAGACATAGATATTCACAGAGCCTGACCTTGACTGTGGTGAAGAAAAACTCTCCAGGAGCTAGTTGTAGAAATCGCACCCCTTGTGTTTTAACAGGAGCTTCAAGAAACACAATTAGGTCTTTGGAGAATGAAAAGCATCCCACGATGGCAGCTCCCACCACTAAAACCGACACAAATATTCTGTCACGCAGCTCTTCAAGATGATCAAACAAACTCATTTCTTTATCATCAGGAAGCAGCTCTTTACTGGGATAGAGGAAATCATAAATGGCACCCTTATCAGCATTCAGCCCAACCTCTTCTGACAACCAAAAATAATGAATTTTAACAAGAGAGGAATCATTGTCCATCATCATTTATTTAAAAGATAACTTTACTTAAATTATTCAAAAGTTACGGACTCTTACCAGGCCTATCCTCAAGAGCCGAGCCAACGCCGCCGCTGGTAGAGGAGGTGGTGGAGTCTTGCTGCCGCTCACTGACGTCATCTTCGACGGCGGCGAAGCAGCGGAAATTAGTGGAATTTCTCCTGATTTTGGCGGTGATTCTGCTCCGCGAAACATCGAATCGAAACTTCCCCTGGTTGTTGCAACTGGTGCTGAGTTGTTGAGGGAGAAGCTGCTGATGCTGCTGCTTGTAGAAGGAAGGATGGAGATGTAAATGGGGGATGAGACCAGTGCTCGTGCTCCCCATCTTTCTGATTTTTTTTTATTTTTCTTTTCAAATTCTAAATTGCTCTAGTAATTTTAAATTAAAAAGGAGAAGAAAAAAAAAAACAATCTAACATGATTGGCTATAGTTGTGCAAAATTTTGGCTGCAGATATTTTCCTTTTTCCAGTTGATTTGTAAAGTACGTTTCGTCTAAACGATGCCGTTTCACTTCCATGAGGAGGATCATTTTGTTCTTTGTATTTTTAATTTTAATAAATTTTATTAATAAAAATCTTAGACTAATGTAAACAGGCCTAACCGCCTAAGGCATGGATCGGGTAGTTATTTTAGAACTTGTACAAAAGCCCATTATTTTTGGGCAAACAAAAGCCCATTAGTTTTGGGCAAACACGAAAGCCCATAAAATGGGTTATAAAGATCTACTCTAGCCCATATGATATGATCCCCAATGGCGAGCCCTATCCGTACAAGTTCCAACAACATTTCTCGTCATTGCCCTAACTCTACAAATTTCCCGCCATTTTCTTTTCTTCAGACCACTCACCAAAACTCCACATCTCAACTTGTTCCGCCCAGAAAACCACCGGAATCCCCAAAATGGGCCACGAAAGTAAAAAACAAGCAGAGAAAGCTCAAAATCTCATCAGGACCAGACTCTGTAACACTAATTTCATCTTCAAGCCCCTCACTGATTCTCCTGACACCAACTATAGGTACGTTTTCCAAGCGCAATTTTTCCTTTTTTGAAATAGATTTCAGATTAATTTTAGTTCATTTTCTTAATTTCAGCAAGTTGAAGTTTATAATATCAAGTTCAATCACCGAGGGATGCAACAATTCGATTCTTCTCCTTGGCCCGCGTGGCTCTGGGAAAGTTGCGGTACTCCTTTATTTCGTCCGATTACGTTATATTATTGCTTTATTCTGTTGTTGTTGTTGAGGTCATTTTACTAAATTTGTGTTAGATAATTAGGTGTTGGAGCTTGTTCTCAACGATGTATTGCAGGAGTATCCTGATTCGATATCTGTAGTAAGTATATAGACTTAACTGGATGACTTACTTATTTCCTTTTTTCTTTTTTTAGTATTCAGGACTCTCGTTTCCTGTTAGCTGTGTGTTTCATTGTATATGTATAAGCAACTGGCTCATGTTTTGCAGATCAGATTGAATGGGCTGTTGCACTGTGACGACAATTGCGCATTCAAGGTTCTTTTTTCTTTTCCTTTGTTCTTCACCATCAGCCTTTTTTATCCATAGTTGGTGATGCTATGCTTGTGGCCTGCGATTTTTATTTCTTACAGATGAGTGGATATTGATTGATGAATACCAGCGCATTGTGTTTTTTTATTTAACCAGTTTGAGATAAGAAAGTTAACACTTGTAGTTGCTGGGTCACCTTTCCAGTGGAAGTTAGGCGGTACCATGCGTAGGATGTAAAATCTAGTATGGTTGAACTTCTTTCGCTTGTGAGGGTAGGATAGAAAGCTTACTCTAGTATAATTAATTAGGTAAGTGTTATGGTAGACACAGGAAGAAATGTGCTTGCTTTTGGTAGAATTTAATGTACATGAACACTCTTTTGTGTATGCTTCCTCTTCTTTGCATTGTTGTATGTGCCTTATGTTCAACAATGTCTGCAGAAGAAGTAGGAACTGTAATTGAAATTCTATTCTCATGCTTTTTGGTAATAAACGCTTGGCGTTAATTTTCCAGGAAATTGCTAGACAGCTCTGCATGGAGCATCACTTGTTATTTTCAAAAATGGTAACACATGAAACCTATTTGAGTTCACAAAAGAGTTTTTGGTGAGAGGGTCCAGATTTTCTTATCTTGAGGTGTTTCTTGCAGGCATCATTTGATGATAACTCGCAATTCATGATAGCCATGTTGCGGTGAGTTTCCAAGCATTTGTATTGTAAGCAGTGCAACTCTTTGCATGTGATCCTAATGCTTGAGTAATTTGTTGTCTGAGTTGTTAGGGAATGTGGATTAGCACACAAAACAATTATTTTTGTACTAGATGAGTTTGACTTATTTGCTCAGGTACGACTTCCTAGTCCATAATTTTTCGTAACTAGTAGTAATTACTTTGATATGGTGGCTGACTTCTGACATTGTATTTGTTGTTATTCATTTTATAGAAGTTACTATACCTTGCATGTATCAATTATCATTTAGTAGGAGTGCTAGGTGCTGTTACAAGTCATCTCAGGTTTTAAATCCTGGATTATGACATTACTATTTCCTGTTTTCTGGTTCTATTAAGGGAAAGCAACGGTTACTTTACAGCTTGCTGGATGCAATGCAATCTGTATCATCACAGGCTGTTGTCGTTGGTGTTAGTTGCCGACTGGTATGTTTATTTATACTTCCTTTCTGTGTCATCTTGCTTTTTCCTTTCAGGTACAGGCCCTAAGATATGTTTCTCACTATTAGCTTCAGATTTGCAACAAAAGTGTTTTCTAAACTCATTAACTGAAAGTGAAGCTTTTCTCTTAGCACTCATCCGATAATTGGAAAAAACAATTTTTTTTTGGTATAATTCTAGAAGCTCGATGTTCATCCTGTTTTTGGTTTCTAAGCCTAGTAATAGTTTTAGTTAAGATGCCTGATAACTCACGCTATCTGCAGGACGCTGATCAACTTCTGGAAAAACGAGTCAGATCTCGTTTTTCACATAGAAAACTATTATTTCTCCCTCCATCTCAGGAAGAAGTACAGAGGTACTTGTCCTATATCATGAGTTATGAAAACCTTAGTCGTGTTTTCCCAAAATGAAACTCAATTTTGTACACGGTGATTATGCAGATTGTTGGAGCACATCTTATTTTTGCCAGTGGACTCTAATCTTCCTAATGACTATACTGCACAATTTAATGCAAAGCTTCAAGTATCCTTTCTCTAACTGATTATTTTAGTGGATAATTATACTATGTAGTTTCAATATTCATATTCACACATAAACAGGAGGGTAAACACTTCATATATTTCACTGTACGGATATGTAGATGTACTTGATAGAATTTTCAATGTGGTAGTCAACATAGATTTTTTTTTAGCCAAATATTAATTTGATAAGCAAGTACCAACCTTTGTTAGAAAATATGTTCATTTTGGACACCAACTAACAGCACTTTCTCTGTTATATCTTCTGTGCGATCTCTGTAAACTTTGAAAGGCAGGAATTAGTAACCTGTCAGTTACAGTTGCATTGTTAATAACATACTCACATTCTTAGAAGGTTATGTTGTTCTGAAAATTTTAGTGGGCTCATATCTTCTTTCAGTATTTCAAGAAATCCTTTTAAATTTGCAAAGATATCCTTGACAGTTTAGAATATATTTGTAGACAGTAGATTCAAAGAAATCATCACCACTTATTTGGATTCCAGTCCTTCCATCAACCATTTGTTGAGGTTTCTGTAAGTGTATCTTCTAACATCCAGAAGCATCACACGTGTATTTTGAAGCTTTCATATTGGTCCTAATCTTATCATTTGATGCCAGATTCGTTGCTATCTCCCACATGGAAATGAAAACTGGCTTCGTATCACTTGAGAACTTCAAAACTGCACTTTCAAGTATTCATAGGCAACCAAAGCAGGAAGGGATAAAAGGTGCGGTAATTTCATTTCATTTGCTATATAGTCCTTCTGCTGCGCAATCTTATTCTAACTCCATAATTTTTTAAATAAATGTTCTCTTAACTGTCCTATGGTTATCATGTTTAAAAATACCATTTCCACATGGTTTACCATGCAACTTATGTAGTGCTAATCTAAACTTGTTTGTGATGCTTATTATTCTTTGGATATTATTATAGTTTTCTGGCTTACGAGGAAAACAATAACATGAATGCATTTTCAACTTGTTCAAGCAGATTGCTCAATATTAGAACTATACATCCTCGTATGCATGAAGAGGTTGGAAGTCAAGGAGCAGACTTCGTATAACTTCAATTCTGTAATGAAAGGTCAACTTCATGTCTCATGTACATCCAAAATATTAGTGTTATCTAGTTCAGTTGCTAACAAGTTTCCAATTTGTATCAGAATACAAGAGTGTTCAGGATTCGTTCCAGACATCTGATTCTTACGCACGAAGTGTATGCTTACGGGTGCGTATCTTTCTTGGTCGTCTTTTTATGTACTTAACAAAAGCCATGCAAGCCTCTAGAGTTGGGCTAGAAGTGAAGGATTTAGATACCGAGTGATAAGCTGTGTTTGCAACCTTGTAATACATGAAAAAAGAAAACACAAGAAAAATGCCATAGCTTGATAACTTGTATAAATGGTGTTCCACATAGTAGTGTCTCATCAAGTTCTGACTACAGTTTCTCTGACTTCTGTAGGCATTTGAACACCTTCTACAACGTGTGTTAATTTGTTTCACAGACAATAGAGGTCAGAATCAACCTGTCGAATTTCGTACCGTCAAGCTTCTAATCTCATATGCTGAACTACAAGAGGGGTTGAAGTCATATCGATCCTGTCCTGTAAGTTACTCCCAGAATCATCTGTTCTTGTTTCCTCGTTCGTTTGCAAAAGACAAATCCTATTTTCACTGCACATCTTAACAAAATGCAATAGCTAACTATTTGAAACTAATGAGAGATCATACTTCATTATGATTTGTGATGGTAGGGCATTCTTCTAAAATTGATCGATCGCTAAAGGCAAAAAGGACCGTAAAAGCAGATGAGTTTCCTTGATTTCATGACCGCAGAAGTGTAGAATCTGCATATTTTGCAGTAGTAATAGGTGTACTCATTCCTGTCCATGTAATAATTCTGCCAACTGATCTTGTTCACACAAACTAAAAAAAGAGAGTAATTGCTACCAAATAATTACTTAACATGGATAGATTCGATACTGCTGAATTATTCGCACCAATTAGTTCACTAATCAGCTACAATAAGTGAAATACACAATTACTTACACAAAAGGGTGTTGTTTCTCAAGAATCAACATCATCAGGGAATGGATTCCAGAAATAGAGTGAGAGCAAAAAGAGATTAGGAACTAAGATAGGGATCAAAGGATTAACACTCGTGACGAGCTTTTCCCGACACAGCCTCTGTCTAACATGCGCCTTTCTCTCCTCGTCGCCCCACTTCGCTTCCTCAACTCCCTTAGCAAGAATCAATGGAGGTGGTTGCTGGTACGGACATTTCGATCTCCACGAAGTTTGAGGGAACCCTAATCGAGAAGCCCTTCGAAGGAAAAAAGAGAAACCCCATTTCATTAGAGCAGAACTGTCTTCTGTGCAGAGGATTGGAGGGTAATAATCCGAGTTGAGATAGGATGGGATTTGTTTGGAGATGAAGAACTGAGAGTAGAGAGATGGTGTGGTTGTTGGGCTGGTTAGGATGTGGGTTAAGGCTACTAGCTTTTGATTCCATGGTGTGTTGTTGTTGTCCATTAATGGAGAATTTAGAAAGAGCTATGGTCGGTGATTTTGGAACTCACTACTCCAAAACTTGAATGGATAATGGTGTGTGTTCTGTTAAAGTAAAGACGACGACTGTCCTTGAAGTATCTTAATTCTCCTACAAAAGAACATAACAATTGTAACAATATACCATAATTTTTAAGTTTCTACATTATTCAATTTTTTTCATTAACTAACTCTCTTTTTTTTTGGTCAAGAGATAATATTATTCACTTAAAACTAACTAACAATGTTAATTTTTGTTTGCTGTTGCTGTACCAAAAAAAGAAGTTAACTTTGTTTTATTTATATGTCGTTAAATACTTGCTGTAAATTAGTATAAGTTATATTAAGAGAAAAGCTATTTTTTAAAGATTCAATTAAAATGACGTATGATTAATTTTTTACCGAAATGATAGAAAAATCGTGCTTAAAAAGATTGAAAATTTAATATAATATATAAAATGATTTTTACAAGAACAAAACCTGTGTTAACTGCTTAACGATGAGTTGATAACTACTCCATGGTAACACAGGTTTTGTTCTTGTAAAAAAAAAATACATGTTTTGTTTTTGTAATAAATAAGAAAAACTTATTTCCCTTTTCATTTTATTGGAAAAAAATTAAAGGAAAAACAAAAAAAAGAGCAGCACTCGACTCACTAAACCCAACCAAAACCCCTACCGAATTACATGGGGGTTTCACAATTACCTCCATATGCACCTTCTACCTTCTTATTTCAATGAGCTTCTGTATGAGAGGTTCAAAAGCTGTAGCCTTTATTCACAGACGTGCTTTGCTCTTCCCCTTTTCTACTCATCTTCATAGCTTTTCTCATGTCAGTACCAGAAATCCTGAATCTTTCACCGAAACCCACTACAAAGACCTCATCTTTAGAGCTATTCAAGCAAGACCGTGGGCTTTTTGCAACCAAAACTGGGTTTCTAAGCAGTTTAATCCTGTAATTGCTGATCCTCATTTGCTTATTCGCGTTCTTCGTGTCATTGGAGAAAAACCCAGGATTGCTTTGCGGTTTTTCAGATGGGTTATGATCCAACCGGGGTTTAAGAGCTCAGAGTACTCCTTCTGCGTTATTCTTGAGGTTTTAGTGGACAGTAATCTGATGCCATCAGCGTATTGGGTAATGGAGAGGGTGATTAGCATGGAAATGTATGGTATTGTTAATGTTTTAACTAGCAGGTATTTGAGTTCTGTTGCTTCCATCAAGCTTCTTGATCTTTTATTAATGATGTACGCTAAGAAATTGATGGTCGATCAATGTTTGTTAGTTTTTAGTAAGATGTTGAGAAATGGGTTGCTGCCTGATGTGAAGAATTGCAATAGGATTCTTAAGATACTCAGGGATAAAAAACTTGTAGATAAAGCTAGAGAAGTTTATAGATTGATGGGCCAGTATGGGATTAAGCCAAGTATCATCACATATAATACTATGCTAGATTCATTTTTCAAGGAAGGGAAAGTGCATCAAGCTCAAAACTTTTACGCTGAGATGCTAAAGGTAGGTTTTCATCCAAATGATGTAACATATAATGTGTTGATTAGTGGGTTTTCAAAGAATGGGGAACTAGAGTTGGCAAAAGGGTCGATGCAGGAGATGTTGGAAGCTGGACTGGGAATTTCAGCATACACATATAATCCTTTGATTTGTGCCTATTTAAAAAATGGATTATTTGAGGATGCATTATACCTTGTGAAGGAAATGGAAACTAGAGGGGTGTGTCCAACACTGACAACTCATAACATTATTATGCATGGCCTTTGCAAGTCAGGAAGGGTAGGGGATGCAAGACGACAGTTTTCAGATATGCTGAAGAGGAGCATGACGGATGTAGTTTCATACAACACACTAATATATGGATACTGTAGGATGGGGAATATAGACGAGGCTCTTCTCTTGTTTGAGGAGTTAGAGTATAGAAAACTTGTTCCTACAGTTGTTACCTACAATACTCTCATTGATGGTCTTTGTAGATTTTGGTACTTTGAGGCTGCACAGAAGCTCAAGGAAGATATGATTCGTCATGGCCTTCATCCTGATATTTTTACCTATACAATTCTGGTAAATGGAACTTGCAAGGCTGGAAATATGTTCAAAGCAAAAGAGTTTTTTAAAGAGATGTGTGATGTTGGTTTGACCCCAGATCGATTTGTGTGCTTGGCCCCAATATTGGGTGAAATGACGCTGGAAAGCTTTAGTTTGTAATGGGTACTGATCATACAGAAAATTGCAAGACACTTTCCGTGGAAGAGAATTTGTGAAGTAAATTTGAGTTTGCAGTAAAGAATTTGCGGTGAGAGGATCCAGATCTCTTTTGTACGGGATGATTCTTGTAGGCATCATTTGGTCATAATTTGCAGCTCATGATAGTCATGCTATGGTGAGTATCTAAACATTTCTCTTATAAGCTATATGTAGCTGTCGTCAAATGCTCCTGATGCTCATGTGAATCTGTTGGTAGGGAACGCAGATCGGCATATAAACAATCACTTCTTCACTTGATGAATTTGACTTATTTGCTCTTGTAAGACTGCTTCCTTTCATGATATTTTTAATCAATTGGAATCTGGCGATTTCATTTCCTAGGTTCTACTTGTAGTAATGCAAATTCTTCACATAGTGGTCATTGTGTGTACTAGAAGCACTAGGCAACACCTTGAAAAAGGAATTGGTGGGTGCACTGTCTTTTATCATTCCAAGATATCTTTTACCATCTAAATTTGTATAGAGAACCTTTAAATTTAAAATTATATCAGCAAACAAAAGATTCACGAATATTCACCAATAATCATTCGAAATTTGACATCAACCATTTAGTAAGATTTCTTTAACTTCTATCATCTGGAACCTTCAATTGGTGTACACATGTAGATATTGAAGATATCGTATTGCGTCTCTAAGTTTATCATTTGATGCTAGATTAATGATATCTCTCTTATGAAAATGAAATCTCGCTTCCTTTCTTGCTATCAAATTCAATTGGTAAATTTTTGTGTTCTGTAGCAGAATACAGAGGCATGCAGGACTCTTTCCAGATCACAAAATCCATGCTTATGGTTGCGTATATCTCATGGTTAAACTTCTAGGTAGTTTAGCTAAAGACGGCAAAATAATATTTGCAAAGAGTGTTCCATCCAATTTGACCATGATCATGCCCTTATGATTCTTTTCCTGACTTCTGCAGGCACCTTTTCCCTTCTATGACGTGAACAAGTTTGTCTCATGGGCAACAGATGTCACAATCAATCCCTTGAATTTTGTCTAATGAGCTGCTGATCTCATGCGCTAAACTACAAAAGGCGCTGAAGTTTTGCCAATTCTGTCCTGTAAGCTACTTCCAGAATCATCTGTTTCTAATCCTATAACATGGATGGCTGTTTCAGTTGGAAAGCCGGTGAACTTTTTTATTGCACAACCCAACAAGCTGGAAAATTTAATTTCTAGTATATTGAAGCAAGATCATACTTCATTTGTTTGTGTTGGCCGGCCATTCCTTCAAATAATGGTTGATCAATGAGGCCAGAAAGGCCTTGCAATTTTTTTACTGAGATGGAAGAAAAAAGAATTCCTCCCACGAAGCATAGTTTATGAACAAGTGAGAATTGCAGCAACGGAACTGGCGGGAGGCTTTGAGATGGAATAAACAAATGCTAGTCAGGAAATTTCAGCAAGAAGATTCATGGTGATGGTGATGATAAAATGGTCAATGCAGAGACTTGATATTGCCTTTGCCAAAGGTTCTGGTTTAGGTGATTTTAAAGTCTGCAACTTACATTTCCTTTATGGAGTGATTCATCTCAACCCATCTTGAAGCTCCTCCAGTGATCACTTCATGAATCCTCTTGGGTGATTCATTAAGCAACATCCCCATCCTTTAGAGGTGAGATTTTGGTTCATCTGTATGTCTACAAATTGTGTAGTTCTCATAGCCTTGATTTTTTATTGGATTGCCTATTTCTGGTGGAATATAGGCTTCTGATACAGCAGGGTAGTTGTTCAAAATGATTTGAAATGTTCATGATCTTCATTTTGTATTCATAGCGGCCGCAACTAGTAAACCATGAAAAGCTTTTGTTGAAATGCATTATTAACTTGCATGAGGCTTTGGTTCTTTGATCTGGTTTGAAGTGTTAGGGTCATGTGTTTGATCAAAAAAATGTATTGCTTTGTGTACTGTGTACTTTTTCCTTTTGGATTCTTGCGCGTAGAAAGTACCAATAGGTGGTTGGTGTGAGTGGTTCGATAATATCACCCCTCATGTAAGAGGTCGTGAGTTTGATCCTTGTATATGAAATAAGTACCTGACTGGGACACTTCACCCCCCTTATTAGGCAGACACAGTACAAATAAAATTAGTCAGTCTAGCGGGCTCTTTGATACTTGTCGTTTAGACCCGAGAAAAACATTGCAAAGGTTGGTTTTGTGATCGAGAACTGTAATTCCCAGGAGAAGTGAAATGTTTTATGGCATGTGGATTCATGTGGTGTTGTACTGTGGTTGTGTTCTTGTTATTGGAAGCTTTTGTTGTGATTGTTTATTCTAGAGGATGAGGGATTCTCCATTAGCTTATTCTAGAGGATGAAGATTATTTGTTGTTTTCTTCCTCGCACGGCTGTATTTTGGAACCATAATGCTTTTTCTACATTTTAGTGTTTGGCTTGAAGATTTTGGGATGATACTTATTCTTCCACTAGGTATTCCACTCCACTATGTTCAAAGGCCTGACAATCTTTTTTACCCTATAGATAGAAAGACATCTTTTTTAGTATGTTTTATTTTAATTTGACGATAGACAATTTTTATATAAATAAAAAGAAGGTAAGACTCTTTAGCCAATAATTTGTTTTATAGATAACTCCAAAGATTATAGCAAAAAAAGAAAGAAAAAACTACAAAATCCAAATAGTTTACTAGGTGTATCCAAATTAGAAGATAACAAAATCTATTCATGAGAACGATGATAAACCAATGATCCAATCTTTCAACCGTAAATTACTATGTTGCCAATTTCAACATTTCAGTGTTTTCTTTTATTTTTAATGTTAATTTTCACACCTCTGAAAATACAAGAGCAATTTTTTTTTAGCAAGGATTATTAATTATTAATTCACCAATAAATGTATATCAGGCAAATTGGCCAATAAATGAAACCCTACGGACTATTTACCACCGTCTATGGAATGCTACTTCGTCACTAATAAAATGAGTTCCTAGTAAAAATTATAAAGACTAAGATAATGATTATTTACTGTTTTTTTAGTATTTTAACAACTAATTACATTTTGATTATATCCATCCAAATAATAGCCTCCAAAATAAGCCAATAGATACTAATCATGGATTAAAAAAAAGATATATTATTAATTGATTTTTTCATTGAAAATATAAAAATGAATTTTAACAGTGATAACATTTTCTACGAGGAAGTGATTTTATTAATAAAGAAAAGTACATCTTAAGAGAGTGATACCATATTTTTCTTATTAAAAAAACTACCTTCAACCTTGGAAAAGATTACTGACAGTTACATTTTAAATTTAACTTTTCTTTAGCCTCCAAGTATTTTGCTATGAGTTAATAGTTGCTATCTAGAGAGAATCTTCATCCATAGGAATTTCATCCATTGAAATATCAACAAATAGTTGCGAGTCATTTAGTACTTTTACTTTAAACTAGAGATTATTTACTATTTGATTCTTATGTATAGAATAATTACTCGATTATTATCTTATAAATACCACTCTACAACACTAAACTTCTTCTAGCAGTAATTTGTGCTAAATGTATCTTAATACAAATTTTATCACTTTTTTAAGAAATTAGTATTAGTTACGATAAGTGGTAAGAGACTTTATCAGCTCATCCATCATTAATCAAGATTTTAAGTTCGAGTCCTGAAAATGGAATAAACCATACCACAAGAGTCACCTCTCTTTAGGGTCCGACAGTGCTAAAACGAGATCAGTCTCAGCATTGAGAGGATACTCGCCTGAACAAAAGAACAAATCTAGACAAAATTATAAATATTGACAGTAGCTTGCACAGTGGTAAATTCCTTGTCTTCATGATATCCAAAAAATGAGATTCTTGGTGAATCTAGTTACCAATCTGTGTTTTAAGAATTAGATTTTGCACTAATTAATAATGGAATCTGTAAGTTTGCAAGATAAATGCTCGTCCTATAGCTCTGTCGCTTATGCCATTTCCCCCTCCTCTGGTTATTACGGTTGGGGTTGGCAAAGATTTCAAACCGTTGAATCTTAGTATGTTTTCCTTAGATGCTAATTTCCATACGCTAGTAAGCAGTAACTATTTGTTTATAATTATGACTAATATTGCTCGTACCAATCTGATTTATTAAGAGATAAAAGTACTTTCTACATGTAATTTTTTTTTACACCGAAATCTAACATGTCATCTCTAATTCAGCAGCAGCCTCTCAAAGAAGTGGAATGTTCTCAGAGACAAATTCCGAAAGTGACCCCAAATTCTAGGAGCAAAAAACCACACAAGAAGACTAAAACCCTATAACAAGTGAGAAAAACAGACATTTTTGTCTCCACATCCCAAGCCGATCATTTCAAGGAATACCATATAGTGAAACTGCCAGCACCTAAAAAAATTCTGTCCTTGAGTAGCCACAAGGCTGCTCCAAACCTTGCTCCAAACCTTGATTATTCCCAACTCCATAAGAAAAGCCTATTTTAATGTCCTCAAAATCTTAACTTTCCACCTTGGCATACTCGTCGGTAAAGTTACTATAAATCTTTCAAGACCCATTTCTCTGTTTCAAACTTTTCAACTCCAGAAACAATAAAATAAAGCAGCAGAAAATCAGTAAAAAAAAATGCTTGCTTCCTTCTCAAATACAATCACCTTTCATATCAGGTGTTCTTCCAGTAGTAATGGCCATGACCCAAATAGGCAAAACCTGAATAAGGTCAAAATTGCTGGCAACACCAACAGGTCCTTAAAGTCTGAGACACAGAGCCAAACTGCAGGAGTTGCAACCACTTCGGTCGCGTCTGTTACGGAGAACGGCTACTTATCCAAAGAGAAGATACGGCAGAACATACCAACAAAGAAACAGTTTGTTGATTATCACCGGCAAGGACTCATAATCGAAGAGGATGGAGGGTATAGACAGACTGTCGTTATTAGGTCCTATGAAGTCGGTCCTGATAAAACTGTTACGCTTGAAAGCATCCTTAATCTTTTTCAGGTAGACATTACTAAACTCGTTTTTCAGCTATTCCTTCCTGTGCGAGTGCGAGTGCAGGTGCAACAGCCCACAGAGCGAAGCATTCAGCGCCTCGTGATCAAAATAAGTGACCTAAGATTCTAAATTGCCATTTTATATGTATGTATAGGAAACAGCATTGAATCATGTCTGGATGTCTGGACTACTTGGCAATGGATTTGGGGCAACACATGGTATGGTCAAGAACAATCTCATCTGGGTAGTCTCAAGAATGCAAGTTGAAGTTGATCACTATCCAATCTGGTAAGTCCTCGTGGCCATTTTTAATGGAAAACAAAAATAATAGGTGCTTCCTATGATATAGGCTTGAATTCCTGATTATCGAGGCAGTAGTTTGAAGAAACTGTAAAAATAAGGGCCAAAATGTAGATAGATAATTGCTCTAGGATTCTTTCCGGTCTCTATAATCAAAGGACTTTTGGTATTATCATTGAATGAAAGCAACACATCTAATTTGCATTCCATACTGCTGCTCTTGCTGTTTTGTTCGAAGCATGTAATCGATCAGTCACTAGCATGTTCTAACCAGACACTTAAACT
>NBIL01142527.1:0-18607 GCA_002752925.1 Viola pubescens var. scabriuscula
TAACGTCACTACTTTTCCATCCTTTCTCTTTAAAATATATCATTGCAAGAACCATTCAAGATTAGTACCAACACTCTCTCTGTGGATCGATCATCTTGCTACTATACTCGAATCTTTGTGTTTAGTAGTGAGTTGACTATAAATTTTACTCTTGATTCGCGCCTCGGGACGGGTGCGATGAATGAGCAATGACCTTCTTCAATGGGATGAGGGTGTTGCCGATGCTGAGGAGCATATCTCCTTCATCTGGATCCTCCTTGAGTCTGACTGCTAGCTCCTTAAGGGTCTAAATGTCCCCCCTCCCCTCCTCCTAAGTAAAGTCAAACTCTGTACTTTGATTGGTTGCGTGATCGGCGAGATGTTGTGTATCAGTAGGAAAAAATGAGTAAATGAGGCAGAAGTTGTATAAAAAATTGTAACTTTTTAGAAAAAAGATTTATTTCAGATGTAGAATCCCACCTTTTTCTCGCACGCCAGCAACATTAGAAGAATTTGGATTTGAATTGGAATTGAACCGTTCCCTCAGATCAATTCACAGTTCTATCCATTTATTATGTCATCAAACATAGTAATATTATACACAACGGTTCAATCAATCAGTAATTAATTCAAATGAGAATGAGAAATAGAGTAATTATCCACTAACACACAAATTAAACTATCAAGATGCAGAGGAGAAGGAGAGACAAACGAAAATGAGAAACAAATGAGTCACACAACATTACTAACACTGCTATCAAAAAGGAAAAGGAGGAATAGAGGAAATTGTGAGACAAAGAGCACAAACAAAACAAGCATAACATTGGTAACAAATCTCAACTATGTGATTCCATTACTTACACACAATTGCTAACATGAAGATTGAGAAACAAAGGATGATGAGAAATATTGCAAACAAACAAAAGAAGCATAGAACTAGTAACAAATCTCAACAAAATAATCTCATTACTTACACACCATTGCTGCCATAAAGGTGCAAGGGAAAATTGGAAACAGAGAATCAATCACACATCATAACATAAGAGAAACAAAGAAAACAGTGGAAGTTTATGTAGACTAGGAACTCTAAGCAAATAAAAGCACAAACTGATTTCATATTCCTGATATAGTAAATTACAGGAAGATTCAATTCTCAATTTCCCCACCATTCCTCCTATACCAAAATGTTTACCTATTTTTGCAGCACAACATGTGTTATGTTTACCCTGTAACCCAAAATCTTCCTAGTATGTTGCACCAAAATGTACCATTTCTTCATATACAAAATGAGTTTCTATTTTCTTGCACAACATGTGCAAATTCCTACTAAACTGTTAACTTAGCAATTGACATTGTGGATATGTAATTCACAGACCAAAATAGTGGTTATAGATTATCCATTAGTAACAAAATAACTACATCCAATGAACCTATCTGTCCACAATGCCAATTGCTACACAATCACAAATTCAGTCTACCAAAAATACTAACCTTTTTCTGAGTTGAAACTGTCTCAGAGATTTCCCTTCTATGGCCCAAAAAATAATTGACATATCTCTCTGCACAGAGAACATTGGAATTAGTACTTACATTAACATTGATAGAACAAGGGAAAAAGGAGGCAGGAAAATTACCCTATTTATTGATGAGAGACCTGATCTAATGCATAAGCACAAATCTCTTCACTATACTTCAAAGTTGGTGGAATTGTTCCCATCCTCTCCAACTATTTTCTCTTTAAGTGAGGAACTTTGTAGGTGTTATTGCCTCCACATTTCAATACTTCAATCATGCATGATTGCAAAGTAATGAAAACATGATTTGATTTCCTGTCAGAAAAAAACATGGTATGCCTGCTCAACAACAGCAACTAGTGCAAATATAGTTTTGGAGCAATTCTTACTCTGCAATGACTGGATTGCTCTAAAAAAATTAAGGTCCAAAACATTTAAATCAGAGGAGTTAGGAGACTGACACGTGAGAGACACATTCATTCCACTTTGCTCAACTACATTAAAAAATTCAACATCATCAGTTGCTATATGAGTTGGGCATTGTCTTGTTGAATAAAAATGTGTTCTCGAATACTATCCCTAAACCACTTGCTTGCAATGACAGGTAACACCTTCTCAATCATAAACTCCCTGATTATTGATTTGTTAATTTTAGGGATGAGTTTTATCTCGAGTGTACCCCGAGGCCTATTCTGACTTGACCTAACAACAACAACACTACGAATTAAAGGAAAAACTCAAATCTTCCCATCAAAAGTACAAGAGCCATTGGAATCATACCTTGGCCTAGCAACAACAACTAAGAACTTAACTTAGGAATGAAATTTGCACTTTTAATTATTTTTACTGGATTTTCTTCATCATGCAGTAGGTAATATGTTTGTGACCTCTTAGTCAAATAGAACCATTTCTCATCAATGTGCACAACGTTTTCCATCTGCTTGAAGATTGGATGGTGTGGCAGTGTTGTTAGATTAAAGGATGCCAGACAATGATTGAGTCTGCATTTCAGATTCTCCTCTATCAATATGGGATGAATGGCATTGCTATGTTGCCTTACTCCTTTCAACTTCACATGCAAATAGGATCTACTTACACCTAGAGCTACGACAAGAGACCTCAAGGTTGTTCTCTTCCTCAATGGAATATCTTTGATTCTCTCCAGATTAAAATCAACCATTTTCCTACCACAATTCTTCACTCTACCATTAGTATGAAGGTGGTTACCTGAATCTCTTGCACATTTCCAGATCCTTTATATTGTTTGGATTCCCACACCAAACAGCTGTTATACCTCCCTCATTGTTGTTGGCTTTAACTTCTCATCTTCACTTCTCTCTAGAAGCATTGCATAGACAGCCAGACGTTCCTCCTTTGACAGTTCCTTTTTGTGACCTAACCTAATGTCACGAGCTAATAGTGAATCTAACAGCAAAATTGATTGGCTAGAAATTAAATAGGAAAATTTGACAAAGTATTTAAGTACTTAGTGGATGGTTGAGGTCTAGGTTGTTGTGCTGCTACGGTTGTTCATCGTCGCCGGAGGAATTAGAAGACAACTCTTCAAGATCAGAACAGTTTGCTGGAGGGAATTCAGAGATTTCAATTGCCATTTGAGTTTGAGTTGTGATGTGAAGGAGCTTAGAAATTGATTGAGGTCGGGTATCAATGAACTCATTCCTAATTTTCAGAGAGAGAAAAACTGATTTTCTCGTTGAATTGAAACGCGGAGGGAAATGAGGAAGCTTAAAGCCATGACTAATCACTTATCGAAAAATAGGGGGAACAAAATCTATTCTGAATTTCTCCACAATTTTTACTCACTCAAAATGCCCAAATTTGAGCGGGTTTTAGGGTTTAAGGTGTAAAAGCAGATTGAGTTTGATGAAGAGATGAGTGTGAGGAGAGAGATGTTCCGTTTTTTGAAAATGGGAAGAACGAGTCGGGAGGGAAAATAATGGGCGGAGTTTCAAAAATTCGAAAATATTTTTTGAATTTTAAACCCAACAAATGTGGTCCATTCCGTTAAATAAGTCAGAGTAATGTTGAGCTGCCTAACCAAAATTATATTTGGTCTTAAACTTTATACTTGTGGGTCCAATGTCTATTAAAAAAAACGGGAGTACCTATATTATTTTCCTTAAAACAACAAATATGAACCTCACATGTCATACGTTTATAACAACCATTTCATTGTTCTAAGCCATACCATAAGAAATTTTGTTGAGGAACGATAGCTTGTTTAGCCAATTTTTTTTTCTTTTTTTTTTAATAATTTTGTTTTTGTTTTGGGTTGGTTCTATTTCTTTGTTTTGCGTTGGCTCGGCTTTGCGTGGCTCTTCTCTTTTGTCCTATCTTTTATTTTATACCCCAAAACAAATCAAAACAACACAGCACAACACAGAGAAAGAAAAGAAAGGAAAGAAATCAAACATTAATAATTAAAAAAATAAAGAAAATGGAGAATTGAAATGACTTTATGAACATTATTTGTTTCGCCTCTTTTCACCTTCATTTGGCTCTCTGGTTACAAGCTCGGCTCCACACCCACCACCACCACCACCACTATCCCCTCCTCCTCCTCCTCCTCTGATGCTGCCCGCTCTACTACACATACTCTAATACATCAATTTACTTATAATATTCATAATTCAAAATCTAAAAAATACATCTTATCAAACCCATCATCATCGTCGTCTTCCTCTTCGTCATCATCGTCTTCGAAGAAATCGTGGAATGCTCTAATGGCGAGTAGCTATCACTATTGTAGGAGAAACAGCAGCATTAACAAACTCTGGTAATTACTCTCACCCTCTCATTAATTACAATTTCCTAATTTAAACCCATAATTTATTTTTCTTTGAACTCTTTTTGAGAAATTAAAGTTCAATCATTGATTCATCTCCCTCTCTCCTTTGGATCTGCCTTTGCACCTCTTTCTCTTTTATCACTCTGATTCCCTACTTAGAACGGTTCTCTTTCAGATATGTTTCCAATCTACAAAACCCTAATCTAATCTCATTCATGTTCTTTTAATATGCTTCTGATTCTTCTTCCATAATATATATTAGATATATTCCTATTCTATCTTTTTTTTCGTTTTTCTTATAATACCTAATTATTAGATTCTTTGCTCACATTTTGATTATTGGGTTTTTTCTTTTGTGCGCAGGTGATTGATTGACATATGTTCCAAACAAAGCCTCCTCCTCCTAGTTCCAGTTTCTTCAATGAACTTCCATCACCTCATGTTCACCACTTAGATTCTACTCCAACCGGAATGGACATGGACCCCATCAACGCTGCTAATTCTCTCAACAACAACCCTACTCTTGCCTCCAAGCAGAGATTACGCTGGACTCATGAGCTTCATGAACGCTTTGTAGATGCCGTCGCACAGCTTGGTGGCCCTGACAGTAAGTCCCCTCCACCTCAATTACTCTAATATCAATCTATGCTTTTGAGAATGCCGCGGGAAGCTTATAAATTGTTCAAACCAATATTTTGTTACAACTCTACCTAACTTGTTTGTAACTGTAAGCTGGCCGGTTGGGCTATTATAGACCAATGTTAAGCTGTCCTAGCCCAGCGTGTTGATCACTGTTTGTTAGCTGCCAATTTAGGCTGCTTGTGTATGTTTTCATTAATGGGAAGTCCAAAATGGACTAGGCCCAGTGATAGAAAGCCGGAGGAATTTTAATTCTTCATTTGGTTGAAGGGTATTCAATGATGCTAGAAATGCATGATCTGTGCCCAAATGTTGGCATGCGAAACACGTTCGTCCAGTTTTTGGACTTTATGATGACTCAGCATGATGCTGTCATTTGATCCACCCATAGTTTTTGGTTCAAATAGGTAGGCCTTTTAGTTGAATCTTTTGTAACTCTATTGCAGATCAGATTGCGATAAAACTGTGCCAGGCGGTAGTTCCAATGTTCCACTCCTGTTTCTTCACTGGAAGATTCAAAATGAAAATGACATATTGAGATTCATGAGCATCTTTTCTTTATCCTTTTGTCTTCAGGGGCAACACCCAAAGGCGTTCTCAGAGTTATGGGGGTACAAGGTTTAACGATATATCATGTCAAAAGCCATTTACAGGTATGTAGAACTTGATTCCTATCCGATGAATGCTTACTCCTGCCTTTTTTCTTAGTTCTTAGCTTGTGGATAGTTTGGTTGTAAGATCCTAACATTTCCTTGTTTCTTATTTGTTGTGGCTCTGCTTCGTAATGGATCCAGAAGTACCGCCTTGCAAAGTACCTCCCTGATTCCTCATCTGATGGTAAGTATATCTCGTTTACCCTGTACTTCATGTGAATGCGCTCAGTTGCATGCACTTGAGACTGTTTCTGTGCAAGATATTGTTGCCTGATGCCATTCAAATGTAATGCAAGGGAAAAAAGTTGACAAGAAAGAGACTGGGGACATGCTTTCAAATTTGGATGGATCATCGTAAGTGTAAATGCTGCATATTTGTTTTTCTTTACCAAATTTGGATGGATTAGTGATCGCAAATATATTGTATGTTGAATTTATTTTTTACCATTGTATCACACATGACGGACGATGCCTATCATTAAAGGATCTTGCTTCCTTCCCCCAGATCTGAGAACAAATTTCTTTCTATTATGTTTAGTATGTGGTCTGTTGGAAATTTGACTTGATAGATCATGCAACTCTTACTGTTTGCAGTGGGATGCAAATCACTGAAGCTCTCAAGTTACAAATGGAGGTTCAGAAGCGACTGCATGAACAATTAGAGGCATGTTCTTTTTCTCCTTTATTTTAGTTTTTTAATAAAGGCATGTTTGCTTTTTGTTTTGGTATTTTCTAATGAATGCACAAAGGACCCAACATAATATGTGTTGTCAATGTAATGAAAATAGTAAGTATGAAAATCTACTTTAACTTGGAACAGAACGCCATTATGCATTGAATATTATTAGATCTGCAAATAAATAACTGAATCATTGTTAGAGTTGTACCTTGAAATATGGTACATCAGTGAGAATTAAAAGTAATCAACTTTAAAAGTAACATTGGTGCATTAGAGGCGAAGTACGTCATTTAATGTTGTGCTTGACTAGCGCTTGTCTGAATTTCACTTCTTGTGCTGCATCACCCTACTTGGTTATCATCAAATTGAATTTGCTTAAGCATTGACGACAGATGCACTCTTTCAAATTATTTTAAATTTGACACAGTGACGAATTAAAGGAAAATTATTGAATATTTTTAACTAGTGTCCTTAGAATACATTAGTGCGACCTACTTCTTTTTTTATCTGCCATCATCTAGTCCCATTTATGCAGCGCTAGTTAGAAATGAGACTCTCCACCACCGCACCCCCCCAGTAATAGACAGTAATGTCATGGATGTCCGTATCCGTAGTTGTAATGTTAAGTTTGGTGCAGTATTTTTCTCTTTTCCCCTGCCAAGTTGAAATTGAATGGTATGGCTGCACGTGATGATCTTTTATTAACTCTATGCTCTGTTACTCAATTGCATGAACATGGATTTACATCAATCAAACTTTTATACTTTGGACACAACAGGTGCAGAGACAGCTGCAGCTACGCATTGAAGCCCAGGGGAAATACTTGAAGAAGATAATTGAAGAGCAGCAGCGACTCAGTGGTGTCCTTGCGGAGGCGCCGGGCTCTGGAATATCCGCCCCAGTATCAGGTGACAACTGCCTAGAATCTGACAAGACTGACCCTGCAACCCCTGCTCCAACTTCTGAGTCACCACTCCAAGGCAAGGCTGCCAAGGAACATGCTCCAGCCAAGAGTCTTTCCATTGATGAGTCATTCTCGTCTCGCCATGAGCCATCGACTCCAGATTCTCGTTGTAATTCTGGTTCACCAGCTGAGAGCCCCAAGGGTGAAAGGTCCGCAAAGAGGCAACGGGTAAGCAGCATTGGTGCAGCATTTGCTAAACCAGACATGGTCATTACCCACCAGATACTGGAGTCAAGCCTAAACGCATACCCACAACCAGCCTACCAGTTTGACCCGTTGTGTGGATTATCAATTGGAAATGAAGATCATATGGAGAAGGTTTCAGGCAGTGACCTGTAGTTTTTTCTTGCTGCAGCAAAATTGTACTCGCACTTTTAACAATTGTCTGTAGTTTTCCTTGTGTATGTAATCTGTAAGGATTCATTTTTAGTCAGGTCAATGAACAAGTTAATGTTGGAGGTCAGGTAATTAGGCTTACAGTGTTGTTGATTAGTTACATTTGTTTCCTTTAGACTTTAAATCAATTCTAGAAATACTGCTTAATTATGAAGCTTATTTTTTGTTTGGAGTGGGGATGGATTTGGTTAAACTTTAAACTTTAAATCAATACTAGAAATACTTCAAATCAATTTAAATATGAATATTGATAGAGTACGAATGATTATATAATTTAAAGAGTTATAACATTAAAACAAAAAGTATTATGAAGAGAAAAATAACAATCAAAGAAAAAGAAATAATATAATAAGTAAAAATAGAGGGAAAAAATATACAATACAATGCTTAAGAGTCATGACAGAAAGAATTTTTTTTAAAAAAAAAAATTAAGATAGCTTCATATATTACCTCACATATAAAATGTCATTATAAATAGGGGTGGCAATATGGACACCGTTCATATAACCCGTCCGTCTGTCCAAGTTTAGACGGGATATGAACAATACTTTTTATCCCATTTAATAAGTTGGACGGGTCAAACCCGTCCAGCTATATACATGGACAGACGGGACAAACCCGATGGGTTCCCGTCTGTCCATTTATTTACTCAATTAAACCTAAACCAATCCTACTTCTCTCCTTCTCCTCCCTCTCTTATCTTTTTTATTTTTATTTTTTAAACAAATTCAATTTTCTTACTCTATATAATGAACAAAATAAATTAAAAACTACAACAACATAATCTCTATCTCAAGATGAATAATTCTATATCCACTTTTCTTATTTTCTTTAATCTTTTAAAAATGAGTTTTATACTTTTTATGGGATCACTCATGGTTTTCTTCTTCGAAGCATGAAAAAATCATAACTATTTAGAAATTTCACAACTATTCTTATAATTATAAAAAAATAGATTTTCTTTTTGAAAAAAAAAATTTTTGAAAAAAAAATTATTTGGACGGGAACCCGTCCAAACCTGGCTAATTTAGATGAACGAGTTTACTCCGTCCGTTTATTAAATGGGTTAGGACTAGTCCCGTCCATTTAATAACTGAGATTAAATGGACGTACGTCCGTCCATTTTGCTCCCTAATTACGCGGCATGACTTACCTCGAGCCAACAGTGAGTGGAACCTAGCTCACTAGAGCTAGTTTTGCTAAGTGCATGTGCAACGTAGCTCTAGAGTCATGTAAGAACAATTTTTAATCTTCTTTTAAAATAAAAAGTCATATAAATGGTTAAAGATATTTAAAAAGTTAGATAACTACTCTCTTTTATAAATGAGGTAATGAAATATTTGTTAATATAGTATAAATATGTGTATAAATAATAGATAAAAGATAGTGAAAAATGGGGGGAAAATAAGAGATTGAGAAAAATGCTAGAAAAAATTCTAATAAACGAATGAAAAAAAATTAGAGAACAAGTTACGAGAAGTGGTTCACGCTATATTGTGAGAAATGATTTATTTTAACCAGCAAAATATATATTACTGGTAAGTCATGATGAAAAAAAGAACAAAAATATTTATATCAATAGATAATGTTATTTAAGAAGTTAGAATAATTTGTACTATCGAAAAATATATAATAATAGTGAATTCATGTTGCAAGAGTAATTTGTACATATTTTAAAAAAATAAAGAGTTAGATAAATGGTTATTAATATCTAAATAATTACATTTTTTTTCTAATTGAGGTTAGGGAATATCTTTAAATATAACTTAGCTACGTCTATAATAAGTAAAAGAGTAAGAGAGACCGGAGAGTTAAAGAATTAGGAAAAGAAAAGAAAAGAAAATTATAAGATGAGATAACTTAAACAATTCACCAAGAAATTATTGGTTTACCTACTTATAAAAAAAATATAAATACAATAATTATAGTTATAAAAATAAAATTTAACTTAATTAGTAAACTCATTCAACTCATTTAACTCATTTATAAATCAAATTATAATAATAAAAAATAAAAATTGTGATAATCCGGTAAAATAGTGTTATATATGTATATATAATTCATTTAATTGGCACACAAGAATCCTCCTCCGCCGAGGTCGCGGAAATGACAACATTTCTTATCATTGAACGGATCGTAAACGGATAACACAAACAGATTTCTTGATTTCTGGAGGGACCCTATTCCTTGTGCCTGATGGTTCTCCAGGTTGTAGAAACAGGATACGTTTTGCTGACGGTAGAAGCATTAGTAAGGGATATGGATGTAATTTTGATGAATATGGTAGCAAATATTGAATATTGGCTAAAAATTATATTAACTACGGTTTCCTTGTGCCATATTCGGGGGGTTTTTGTACAAATAGTTTTATACTATTGTATTGTACTTTAATCATTATAATAGATTTTTTCTAACCTGCCGGTAGTGTTTTACCGTTAAAAAATGTCTCTTCTTTACTCATTTGCTTTTGTGTTTTTTACTCATTTTGCTTTTGTGTTTTTTATCATGTACGTTGATTCAAAGGTGAATATTCATGACAAAGAGCACAACCGATTCCCTAAACAAAATCAATTTGATTTTAAAAATGCAGAGTGCGAGTCGCTGCGTTATTCCATGCCTTAGAGCATAAAGGATTGAATTGAGCTACAGAAAACATTGTGAGGCAGTAATGAAGAAATACCAGCCTTTCCTCGCCCGATCCAAAATGTACAGGGGAAAAAGATAAGCAAACAAAATCAGAAATTAAATCGATGTCTATTCATTAGAGTGAGGAGGGTCAAAGAAATTTCAAAGTAAGGTTAGGATCAACCTAAATCAATCACAATTATACACTGCAGTGCAGAAAAGAGTCATGACGAACGATGCCTCCGGTGGCTCACTCGCCGCAGAATGCAGTGGCGCAGCCGTTTGCTTAAGGCCTCCAGCTTTTCAAATCTCTCACCCTTGAGCTTCTTCGGAACTGTCAATGCTTTCTTCTTTTTCTTTCCCTCTTTTGCTGGGTCAGGCGACTGGTGTTGTATGGTTCTTAGAGGAGTTGCAAATGCCTTCAGGGTAATCTAAGGTTCAAGCAAAAAAAACAAAAGATTGAAAGAATTGCTTGCAAGAGAGGAATCAACATGCCAATGCGCATACACATACGTATCCAGAATGCATGTAAATCATCAAGGCCAGATAAAATGATTTGCGACAATTGCATACAATGCTTAAGGCAAATTTATAAGAGCTGAATGCATTCATGCTTTGTTAGCTACTCAGTAACCTAGTCCACTCACTACATTCAAGGAAATCTTCCTCCAAATTGCATGCATGTGTGTGTTCATGTGCATGAGATGAGAGAGATACCTCATGGTTATCATCAGCATCTCGGCATTCGGCAAAAGATTCTTCATCACTACCTCCCAGAGAAGAGCATCGTCCCCAACTCTCTCTGTTCGAGCTTGTGTACGAGCAACATTCCTCATTTTGGCCATTTGCCTTGTCCTGTAAGATGGTAAAGCCAGTATTTCAGTCAAACAACAATACTGAACTCTGAAGAACGCACAAGCAATTCAATTCAAAGGATAAGGTATCTTTTAAGTCCAGTAACCACTATTGCCAGTATGAACTTGTGATCCTCGTAAGAGAAACTTTCTCATGCTTTAAATTAAAGCAATAGTAAAAGTCATATAATACGGTCTTGCAGTTGCATTTTTAAAACCCGTAAAGAAAACACCATTGATGATAGATCCCTAAACTGTTACGCCAATCATTACAGAAAGCACTGTTTTGTCTGCAGATATTTGCACAGACTTTTGTCAGCACAAGTGCTGCATGGATGTAAGATCAGCAAAGCAACTATCAACCATTTGTCCATCCCCATTGATATTATGGAAAGAGTACTATGATTGATAACAAAAAAAATTGTGTACCAAATTGTATTGAGTTAATATTTCATATAATAGTGCGATAACAAAAGATACTTTTAAAGGTTAAAACAATGATTCCTTCTTTAAATTGTATACATCATTTTGTACTTGATTCCAGTCTCAATAAATATTACCAAAAGAAATGGTGCAAGTATTAAGTTCTTTAATCAACTTCTTTTTGGCAAGCAGTTCTTTGATTGACTTGAAGTACAAATTTTTATACAGAGTCTATCTACAACACTCCTCTTACCAGATGAACCAGAAAAGGATATAAATGGAAAATGGAAACTGGAAACTTTTATCCAAAGGTGAAAAGGGGGTGGTGGCTAGCCACCACATGGTGGCCAAAACTCATTTTCCTTTATGGTAATTGAAATAAGGTTTCCATTATAACTGTATCTAGTGAGATGATTAGGTGCCTAATCAAGCTATTGTTTCAGGAATCAAGGAGTTCATCGATAAGAAATGTTATTCATCCCCCACGAGCGCCCTGGAGGCTTCTAGTTCTCCTTGATCGCCGAAGGCTCTCATTTTGAAGTACTAGGTTTAGTTCCTTCAGGGAAGAAAACAGAGATGGTTCTAAAAAATCATATAAACCTTGAGCATAGCATATGCCATAGAATTCCCCTAACAACTATCAAACAACATTTTCCCCGTTTAATGCATTGGACCTCAGTTGCATGATAGACACAACCTTTCAAAGTTAAAGTTCACGCAAAGCACTAACAGAACTAACCTGCATATTGAATTGCTCATCAGGGCAAAGCTCATTTTCATTGACCACGGAGTCCTACATTAGCAATAAGAAGCACTAAAATTTGTATGATTCAAAACTAAACCATGAAAAGGAATGATTGAGCAACAGATTTACATACAGCTTCATTCGTGACTGGAACAACTTCGGAATGAAGTTCAGTGACAGGCTTAGCGGCTGGAATAGTCGGAGGAGAAGAAGATGAACTGGCGGAATTAATACAGGCAGAACGAAGGCCTGCAATTATCTCATATAAGAGGCTCTAAGAACAAAAATAGACAAATACTTATCAGTATTATGCTAAAAGTACCTCAGTGGAAAAAGGAAATACTGGACATTTATCATTGCACCATACCAGCATAACAGAGTAATATCATATTCATTTAAAAAACAGAAGGAGCAATGTTATGTCATCCTTCTCATTAATAAGTGTGTTGTCAAATTTTACGCAACTGTTATTAATAACTTCCATAGTCCTTTTGTTATATTATAAGGAAGACTAAAGATTCCAGTCAACACATCGAGTACCAATCACATGAACCACTTTAGTTGATTACAAAATAGACTGATTAAAACGCGCAATATCAATTTCATACCCAGCTCTGGCAAAATTTTGTTGCTTAAACAGCTCTAACAAGAATACTTGAAAGTTAAGATCGAACGGGTTTCCATATTTGGTTTCTCCCTCCATATTTACTTGTACATTGGATATCAAAAATATTGTATGATCAAAAGTGTCAAATGTCAAATGTCTAATGTTCAGTTCTTCTTTCCAGGATCCTTTGTTCTCACTAATGGAGTTCATACTTATTCCATGAAATAAAATTCTACAAAAGAGTAAGAAAAAAAAATCAAACCAACAAATGCTACAGCAGCAGTTCCCCTACATCACTATAGAAGTAACAGTAGTAAGATATGAAATGAAAAATAAGCATTACATAAATTCTACGGCTGATTGATCAATTATCCCATTCCTGAGACCTACTTCCTACCATATCCTCTCAGTAATGAGGTATTTACACAGGCAAAAAGGAGTGCATAATGAAGATGGATATTCGGATACACAACAGTAGATGAAAAATTAAGATAGCCTTGGATTATAAAGCTAGTTTAAATGATGAGCCCAGAGATTGTAATTTTGACAGAGGAGACTTGAGAACAATGGTAAGTCTTTCAATGGAAAAAAGAAAAAGAAAAAAAGGAGAAGGTACACAAGTTTAACTAATTAATCAGGTTATGGTCGATTTATGTTGTAAGTAGACCGTCTAGCCCAAAAGGAAAAAGAAGTCATATGGGTTTAGTGATTGTAGAAGGAAGTCTATAGTAATTGTATAATAGCAAATACATTAAGGCTACCCCAAGTTCTAATAACAGTTCAAAACTCCACAGCTTATTGTCTTTACTTTCTTTTTTGTTCTCTCTCTGCCCACAACCACAGCCACACCAATATAGGCTTATGTTCCTTTGTGTCCTTTTAAATAATAGTTTTAGTTTATTTGATCAATCCAGTCTTTAAGAAAGGCTACACCTTCTTCAGAATTGTTTGGTTGAAGGATGTGTAACCTAACTCTTGAGACCTTGTTTTGACAAGGTTCCAATCCACAATTGTGCAGTATTAGGTAAATTGTGAACCTAAGTACAAACGGAATAGCTTACTTTATAAGTGAGATTTTCAAGACCACAACCTATATCATTTTTAGCTAATAGTTAGCAACCAAAACTGGAAGTTCATACATGACTCTACTCGAAAACAAGTTGAAATGAAAATCACCTCATTCATGCCGGTGCCAACCTTCATATTGCCAAGATTGTAATATTTTTCAAGCTTACTTGAAGAAGAAGAACTTTGAGGAGGGCAAAGAACTTTGAAAAAGAAAATGGAAACTGAGTCATAGTAAAACTGTGGTCGAGAGGAGTTGTGATCACCATCAAATTTAATCATATTTTTATCGCCCTGTAAAAACCATGGGATCTGTTTATTTTTCAGAAATAAGAAAATAACGTAAAATATTAGTTGGGGCAAAAAATTACTGAGTAGGAGTTAAAGATGCGATCAGAATGGTGGGATTGGATGAATTTGTCCTCGCTCGCATGCCCAAATAATGCAGGGACAAATGTTTTTGGTGCAACCTGTGAGAATAACAACATTAGCATTTCTATGCCAAAAAGACAGAACCTCGTGTATTTAATAAAATTTGCTCAAATAGATAAAGATCATGTGACAGATGGTACTTCTCGATAAGCAGTCTGTATAGAACCCAACAGGCTAGGCTTATCTCTGTTGGGGACAGTAAAAGACCTGTACCAGGTGCATATAATCATGTTAGTCCAACCTATAGACAAACCTTTAGGCAGTTGAGATCCATGATGTCAAATTTTGCTTTCTTCTGAATCACTCGCCGCATATACTGTACTGCCATCTTAACCTGATTAGAAAGAAATGAAAAAAAGAATTTACACCGCATAAACAAGGCAGGAAAAAGAAGAAAAAAAAAACTATTCCTGCATCACAAGAAGGGGAAGCAAAAGCCATACTGTAAACTTCGGAAGCCGAATTTTGTACACATCCACAAGTTCCATCATTAGATCAAACAAGTTTGCAAAGGCACTATCCAACACCATTCCAACTATTGATGGATCTTCTGCTCCATAAAGAAGGCTGCATAACATTATGAAATGCTTCAGCTCTTGGTATTACATGATTGTGACTATGTGAGCATGTGGATAGCTCCATAAAGTGCAAAACTTCAAAACATTAACTAGAAGAAGTCAGCCACACAGAGAGTAACTGAAAAGCAAGATACCTAGTGACTGCACCCATGGATCGTCCCCAGAGGCCTATACGTGATATATCTTTGTTGCTTCTTAGATAAGCAACCACAACCTTGAGGTCATCTTTCTGTTAAAGAACAAACAATCAACATATGGAAAACAGCCCAAGTCAACTCATAAGAAAAACAAGTGATGAGTGGGCATACCTCATGCCAACCAAGGCTAACATAGTCACCATCAGACAAGCCAGAACCCGAAAAATCGAGTGTAAAAACAGTAATATTTGAAGGAAGAAGAATTACAGCAGCCTCATTCCCGTCTGCTCTACACCCACTGCATTATTGAGCATGCAACCAAGTAAGTTTCCCTTAAATGGGATTTTTTTTGGACAATTTTATAATTATATATTAACTCTAAAAGGGAAGAATTGACTAACACATGTAAACATTTAGATTTCATCTAATTCGCCTATGGTTTGCTTATAATTCACGGTCTCATTCAAATAATAGCCTCTCTTTAGGTAATATCTCCTATTTTTTTCGCATGGTTTATTACATAACTAGTAAGCATACCTATTTTCCCTTGGTAGTGATAGCAATGCAATTAAACCAAATCTCACCCAAAAACGTCCAGCACGACGAATTTAAGGATTTTTCATCTATAACTAAAATCCCTCTTTCCTTTTCTATTCCCCTGGCCCTAGCTCATATAAATCTCTTTAAAGACCAAAAAATGGTAGCATAATTCAATTCTTCCTTGCAAGGGTGTTTAATCCAGTCTTGTGCAAGAACTTAATACATATAAGAGCTGTACTTAAAACAGGTATGAGGTTCTTGGACATGATTATTACATGTGTGACTACGAATAAGAGATAGGCACTGGATAAGGTGCTACAACTTGACAGGAGCATACAAATTGAGGATAACAGAACATTTGGAACCAATGCCACTGCCACACGGGCCTGCTTAAACTGTTGGTCTAACTAATAGCAGCACATATCGAAAGAGAGCAGCAGAATTGTTGGACAAGGGTATTCATGGAGAGCCAAAGATGTGCAGAGAATTAAGACCAAAAGGGAGTAGTACATACGAGGGTCTCCTTAGTTAATATAGGAATAAACGTCACAAGTATAAGTTTGCTAGGAAGGAAGTTTTGAGAGATGGTAAGAGCAAAGCTGAAGCATTAGACCAATGGCATCAAATGGATGGGCATAAGGGTGGGATAATGATATTGCAGAGCGGTGTCGATAGAGGACATGAATGGGTAAAAGCTATATCAATTTGCAATCAGCTGGGATCTGAACTCCATATATAAACAAGAAAAAGATGTCTGGAAAACAACTAAGGCTAAAAGATAATGATATAGGAATCTGCCTAGGCATAAAATTTTGGATGCACTGGGTAGTATAAATAGGGATGGGAGGAATTTAAAGAGCCTGGTGGTTAATGATATGTACACAGATGAAGGAGCACTAGGTGGACTGTGATGCATTCACCACGGACTTAAAGGGCTAAGATATAAATCAATACTTAAACAGTTTCGAACTCTAGCTGATTTATAGTACAAGTTTCAAGTTTTGACTTTGAATTAGACCCATGAGTAGTTCTATTGCATCCCACTGAACTTTTCATTCTTCAAACTTCGTAATACAACAAAACAAAGCAAATTAGCAACCGGGAATTTCCTAATTCACTCAAGAATTCTCCTGTTAACATTTACTTGCAGCGATAACGAGTGAAAACAAAGTTCAAGCAACAGCAATCCGCGTCCACACAGTAAATATATGGATAAGAAATTAATTATAAGAAGAGTTTAGGCTAAAGAGCAAATTAGAGTTACCTGTTACCGTGGCAGTAGATAACACAAGGAAGAGGGGTATCTTGGGGGAAAGGCGAAGGGACATAATGACTACACTTTAAGGTATGGCCCCTGGCATTGGTGAGCTGCAAATGAGAAATTGTAGATGAAGCAGAAGCAGAGGCAGAGGCAGGGACAGAGGCAATTTTAAGTGTGAAAAAGGGAAGTAAAAAGGAGGAGAAGAGAAGGGGATGAAGCCCATACTTGCCTCCAAGTCTTGTCTCTTATAGGCTCGGCCGGCAAGACTGAAATCTTTCTCCCATAAATACTGATCTGGGTTATAATCCGCCCTGCAAATCCAATCTAGTAGTAAAAATTGATGAACTGCATTGACAAAGGAAAGAAGAAGAAGAAGAGGAAGAAGTGATTACCTAGGAGGGCGGATTACAAAATTGATGAACTGTTCAATCATATTAAGAACCAGAAGCCGGAAATAGAAGGGAACCCACCATTTAACAATTCCAGATCTCCAAAAACATGAAAGCTAATTACACATGGTAGAAAGTCATAATATTTTTCATCAATAACCCAACATCAGCTTTTGGTGGAAAGCTGTAGTACAAGTAAAAGAGTTGGTAAATATCTAATTAATTACCAACAACAAATCAACAATGTGCATTAATGGTGAGAGGAACAAGTAGAACGAGCTAGGAAAAAGAGAAAACAGAGAGAGAGATTTTCCAATCCAGGTGATTGTTTTAATGAAGAAAGAGGAAGAATTACTACGAAAACCCCATTTTAGCAACTAGTAGTAGTACTTCTTCACCAAGTTGGAAATATAAAACCAAATTGTATTAGAATTAGTATTTTTGAGTTTCATGGTTTCTTATTCTCATAAGAATTAAGATTTGTGAGAAGTTCTATACCTACCGAAGTTAGAATTGGGATTTGAGTTAAATTGCGCCTGTGAGAAAATAAACTTGTATCAAGTGAATAAAAAAGTGTGGTTTTAATTTTCAATCTAATAATTGATAGCGGAGCTAAAAGTTAGTGAAAGATAAAACAAAAGAGAAGTCAATACAATAGTTTCTTTTGTTCAATCAGTCACAGTGTTCGATATTCAAGTTCAATGGGAAAAATAATTTTGAGTGGCAAATTTTGAATGAAAGATTCTTCAAAAGTGTCAATCTAAGAGAGGTTGTCTAAGGAGAATTTGTGGAACTGCAATTCCAATTCTTCAAAAAATTATTAGAATTTCAACGGAAAGAAGGCTTGGGATGCGTTCAGGGTAGGCCTGTCAATATGGGACTACGGGCCCGGATCCGGCTGGACCCGAAAAATACGGTTGGGTCTGGACTCGGTTCCGTGAAAAAACGGGCTCAAAATTTGGACCCGGCCCCGGCCCGCATAAATGGTCCGGGTCCGGGTCCAAACCCGGACCTGTTTTTTTTTTTTTTTTTAAATTTTAAATTGAAAATTTGAAACAGAGCACAGCAGCAATTAAAATCAAACACAGCAGCAATTAATTTAAACCAAGAGCAGGGAATAAATTGATTTAAATTGTGTGGTGGTGAGCCGGTGGCCTGTGGCTGTGGCTGTGGGTGTCCCCTGTCCCGTGTGTGTGGCTGTGGTGGCTGTGCTGTGTGTGTGTGGGTGGCTGGCTGTAGTGTAGCGGCGTGGGTGGTTGGTTACCGTGGTTGTGGTGGCTGTGCTGTGGCCGTGGGTGTGTGTGGTGGGCGGTGGCGG
>NBIL01142532.1:0-14904 GCA_002752925.1 Viola pubescens var. scabriuscula
AACCTTTGGCGACAAAAACCCAATCAACAAATTCAAAATGTATATCCCTAGCCCATACGACACGATGTAGAACCCTTGGGCATAGTAAACACGCAGCACATAAATCCCGACGGCGACAAGCGTCCCCAACCATCTCTGCGGTGCGTGAGGGGTAGATCGGTCAAGATAGTACTGAAATGTCCTGAAAAAATCGTTTCTCCATTGGGCAATAGGAGCTGGCATGGAGTCAGCATTAGAAGAACCAGCTCCGTCCATGAAAAGAAGATAACAATGCTTTTTATTAGGAAGAAAAGAATCAGATTAGGGATGAAAATGGTAAGAAACTCCCTCGATGATGATGAAGAGAACTCGTTTTTTTTCTCTCTTTTCAGAACACGATTTGCTGTTTGGCTTGTGCTCTTCGCGAGTTCGCGGTGGTGCTCACAATTCTTCGGTAACCAAAACGCGCCGTTCTGTATATAATCAATTTATCATGGTTCAATAATTAAACCGCTAGATCATCGTAGTAAAGAAATAGAAGTAACAGAATAAAACTGTCCATTTTTTATTTTTTTAAACGAGTGAGATTCGAACTTGATCCAAATCTATACCATTAACAATCGGACAATCAATAAACTATTTGTACATTGATTATAAGTTTTTCTTTTTAATTCAACTACATTTTTTTAAAAATATTAAATCGAACCAGTCTGATATCCGAGTCAATGAGTCACCGGTTAGATAGGTGGTTCGGTTCGATCCGATAAAAATTGGAAAAATTAAAATTAAAATGCGGTTAAACCAAATCCCTATCATGCCCTCTCAAATCCGAGGATATTCCATAATTACCTAACCCAGTAACAGTATCATTTCTTCTCGTCGCCTAGCTTCCCATCGCACACTCGCAGCTGAGACTCAAAAACCCCAACTGAGTTTCTTTTTTACATTGAAGGGAAACCCAAAACCCAGTCGCAGTTCTCCAACTGATCAACAGAGAAGAAGGAAAGATGGGTACACTTGGCCGAGCAATATACACCGTCGGATTCTGGATTCGTGAGACTGGCCAGGCTCTTGATCGCCTCGGCTGCCGCCTTCAAGGCAACCACCACTTCCAAGAACAACGTAACATCCTCCTACCCCTCCTCCGCATCTAGATCTTGTAAATTATATTCGTTTCACGCTCTCGTGTCTAGCTGTTATGTCACGCATTATGCCAGTGATGACTGCTTTGAGCTGCTTGTTACTAGTTTTAGGTGTTGTTTGAAATGTGCGCATTTTGTTGTAGTGAATGGATACAGAGGTGTGGTATATCTGTTTTAGGCGTCAGTAGTGAGCTGGATGGATAGCTTCCGTTGTATTTTGACGGTTAATTATGGATGATGGAGCCCTTTAATTAATCCGGATTATTTAATTTTTTGTGCACTATGAAAAAGTGTAATAAGCTTAGTGCCGCCTTGATTTATGACAGAAGTATGCTGCGGAGTACACTGATGACTATGGGCATGTCTGCATTTGTGTGAAATCTTTCTGTAAGGCGCTCTAGTTTCGAAGACAACTCTGTCTTCAATTCAATTACTCAGTGATATTCTCATTGGTGTTGCCTTGCTGTTTTCCATTTCACCACCATGGCTATACTTGTGTTTTATCTAAAGCTGTTCAGTTAGCTATACTGATAACATTTCTTTTGATTGATCTGTGTGAGTTTTGTTGTCTTTTCATAGCATTTTTCTCCTGGTTGGCATTAAGAAATGTAATCCAAGTTTGTGCTGTTTTAATACCAATCTTTATTTATTTTTTCTTTTTGTGCCAGTTTCTAGACATCGAACTCTCATGAATGTATTTGATAAAACCCCCTCGGTTGATAAAGATACCTTTGTGGCCCCTAGTGCGTCTATCATTGGGGATGTTCAAGTGGGGAGAGGATCATCTATCTGGTATGGATGTGTTTTAAGAGGTAAGATCTGTAAGACTTTGCATTTCTATATATTCCTCATGCACACACCCATTCTGAAGCTTTGGTATTTACAGTACACAAGGATTTTTTACTTACTCCTCAAGCTGCAATCTTTGTGAAAATTTAAGGATGCAAATGTAAATTGAAAGAATTATTTTATCATGGTTAACCTTGGGATAATCATTCTTAAAATTCAGAGAACTAGAAATAGTTTTTGAAAGATACTGCCATTCTTAAACTTCAGTGATTTAAGTTTTGCTTTGTACAGGCATATTTCAAGCATGCCATGAGTCTTTAGTAAGGTGTGTCTCATAGCCTGTAAAATCACACATGTGTGCCTACTCTTAACTTAGGGCATGCTAAAAATCTTTGTAAAGGTCTCTCTGACTTATACGTAATCCTGTTTTCACAGTTTTTCTTATGCATGGTCATTAGGAGCTAAGAGTATACTTTTTATTTAATCCCAACAATTTATATACTTTTAACACTCTCCGCACCCCATAGCACTCTTTAAACTCTTTATACTTTTTAGCATCCATTATGGTGGCTGAAGAGCAACTATGATACTGTATCACTTGTTATATTAAGTTTGTGTTCAACTGAGAAATTTCACATGAACTAGACATAATTCCTTGGAGCTCTATTCTAGCTCTTTGGTTCTTGTTCCTTGCTTATCCAATGTTGGCAATCAAGGTGTTCTTACAAAACCTAGTTACTCTGTTTATAAGTACAACTTGGTTTCTAGGCCAGAAATGTAAATCTGTAGGGATCATCTTTCTTGATGTGGATAAGCATGCAAAACTTTCTTTGTGAGCAGGCGATGTAAACAGCATTAGTGTTGGATCTGGAACTAATATACAAGACAACTCCCTTGTGCATGTGGCAAAATCTAACCTAAGTGGAAAGGTGTTACCAACTATCATTGGGGACAGTGTTACCGTAGGTGAGTGCATATGTTTGTGACCATATTATTCTGGTTTTTGCCAACCTGTTGCTAGTTTTGCTTTATGATTTAAACATGTGAATGGGGCAGGTCACAGTGCTGTTTTGCATGGATGTACTGTTGAGGATGAGGCTTTTGTTGGTATGGGCGCAACACTTCTTGATGGTGTTGTTGTGGAGAAACATGCCATGGTTGCTGCTGGAGCCCTTGTGAGACAAAATACAAGGATCCCTAGCGGAGAGGTATGCTGCAAACCCTTTGTAGGAGGTGACTGATTTTTTTTAAGTTTGTCCTGGCAGTTTTCTGTATTTTTCTACACAGTTTTCGATTGGATTTTATGTCCCGGGACATGATCCCAATAATTGGTCTATGGGAACATGTTGGATATTACTTGGTACATTTGCTTCCCTATTTTGTTAAGGAACCGTTACTGCAGCAAAGATTGGAAGTGGATAAATAGAATTTGGGCATCCAGGGGTTGGACTTGAATTCCCAAATCTGGATAAATAGTGGCAGCTCATTTTCGTATAAATACATTATTTTTTGTAATTGTGCTGATAGTTAACCACCACCATGGCTCAACTATTGGCCAGAACTAGCAACAACTCTAGGTCCTCCAAACTAGGCATAACAAGCACTTGCAACTCACTTCCCTGCATACAACTGAAAAAGAGAAACATTATTTACTGAAAAAAGAAGAAGAGACACATTGAAGAAGGACTCTTGTGACTGATGTAGACTAACTGGCCAGTCCAATAATTCTACCAGCATTTGACTAATCAAAATGGATGTGCAAATTAACTTACATTACCAAAGTGGTAAACTACACAAGCAACATGAGGGGGCCTTATTTGCTAATAACAGTTATGTGCTTACTTGTTGGGAGATGGAACACATGCATGTTGTATGGTATCCATATTAGAGATGTGAATAAGAGACCATAAATTTTCAAGAACATTTAAACCCCATAATTCTTCATGATGTTATATTTTTATGGTAAACAAATTAGTAGAAGCTAGTCTTTGCCATTGCTTGTATTGTTTCTATGGATGTTTGATTTAACATGGAATTGCTATGAGCAGATTAGTTTGCCTGATTTGTAACTTGACTTTTCATGAATATCAACACACAGATAAGTTTATAATAGTTTACTCCCAAATCTTTCAATTTTGGTTTTAAATGCTTTAGAAAAGTCTTACTATGGTTGTGTTATAGGCTTGGAAACAATGAACTGGTATGGCTGCAATTGCTAAATATTTGATGCTGATGCACCCAACTATCACGTGTATAAACGGGGGGTAGTTTCTTTTGCTTGGTTTCACATGCGTCAACAGTGTCCTAAGTTTGTAGGTGGATTGAAGGAAAATTCTCTCTTTTACATTTTCTTATTCGTCTCCTTTGTCTTCACATGTGTTGTGTGATTTCAAATGTTTGGGTTATATTATACCTTAATATTTTTATTTGGTATTTCTAAAAAGGATCAAAAAACCTACTTCAGTTTAGTCACTGCAAATGAATGTTCACCTAAGCTGATGGTAGCTGAATAAAGGGAGATTCATCATTCATTGTAGCCGGTCATTTTTATTTGAGACCTGGATCCGCCCTAAATTGGTTGTGATATCTACAGGTATGGGGAGGCAATCCTGCACGGTTTCTGAGGAAGTTAACTGAAGAGGAGATTGCCTTTATTTCTGAGTCAGCCACCAATTATTCCAATCTTGCTCAGGTTCATGCAGCTGAGAATGCTAAACCTTTCGACGAGATTGAGTTTGAGAAGGTACTTCGCAAGAAGTTTGCTCATCGGGATGAGGAGTATGACTCAATGTTGGGTGTTGTCCGTGAAACCCCCCCTGAACTTGTTCTCCCAGATAATGTCCTACCAGATAAAGCAGCACCCAAGGAAAAATGAGCTTTCATGAGGTATTTGTTTCCTAAAATTCAGATCTTGAGATTCGACATCAAGAATATTTGTTGTTTTGTGCAAATACATGAAGAAAGGGATCGGTTTCACTCCCAATAATACTGGACATGTCTAGGATAGAATTTAGCTTCTAGCTCAACTTTTCGGACTCTCTGTTTTCTTTAATGAGAGAAACTGATGTCATGAAGCGGCAATGTACTACTATGATGTTTTTCCTGTCCTTTGTACCCAAGATCTCTTATTTTGATGTTATTCTGTGGATTCATGCTTTTGAGATGAAGTCAACATGGAGAATAAACTGTGCTATTAGTTCGTCTTAGTAACATGCTTGCCTCTATTGTATTCTCATACTCCATGAACTTCTGAAAGCTTTTCTTAGTATATGACAAGAATGATGCTAAGTATACGAACACATTAGGACTAACAAGTGAATAAGCTAATGGTATCTGTGCATTTTAGGGAGAATGTTAACAACAATGTTAGTGTCCTCTAGCTCTGTTCTCGAGACTTATCTAGAATGGAGTTACACCCCAAACCAAATGCTTGTTTGAATAGGATTAATGATGTCTGTCACAGTCGTGCAAGTATTGATGAAGCTTGATTCTTAATGTTCCTGTCTTTTCTTATGAAAAGAAATGTTCATTTAGGCATAATGGTTCTTACAAATTAAGTTTTTTCCTTTGGAGGGGGGTAGTAATATATTGGAATGCGTAGGTCAGTTGATGGCAACATTTTTAGGTTTGGCATATTTCACTAAAGAAAAGTGGTGAAAGCTCTGGCTAGGGTCAAATGGTTTGCCTATCGCGCCCTTTCGCGTGAGAATAACAACGACACTCAATAAACGAGCACCGAAATAGTTTTAAAACGGAGGAGTTTGGTTTTCACTTTTGGTAGTTATGATAACTGATCTATTTTCAGTAATTGAACCATGCAGAGATGAATTATAGTTAAATGTATAGTATTGTACCCTAGAGTGATTAGCTTTCGGAGCCTAATCCATGTGCCAACAGGTCTAAAAAAGACCTTGGTTGCTAACTGCTAAACCTGTGGAAGTTGAGAAATGGATGCTTTTGATAATACTAATGATTGAGATTATAGTAGTATTATCTTGGCAATCATTGTAATAGGTTTTAGCGACCGGGAATCTTAAAAAGCAGAAGGAGATGTAGTGTAGCCTGTAGGTCTCCGTGATTTAAGCTGCTGGCATGCCGCTGTTGAGATTTGAGGAGGACAAGAAAAGGTTCGTCCTGCTCCATCCTATCAAAATCCAAATCCAAAATCTTGAATGGGATTTCGTATCTTTTCCCTTTCATTTCATTTCATTTTTATCTGGAGACTATTACAGCCGACTGATTTCTTTCATGATCTTTGTGCCTGACAATGACATTGGTCAATTTTCATTGCAAAGGATGGGTGGTGCATCAATGCATCATGCTCTTTCCCTATTAGTGGTTTTTGCCTTTTTGGTAGTGGGGAGTTAGTCTAAACTATTTCATAATTAGTGTATTGAAAATTGTATACAATTCTAAAGAAGTGATTGTCGCACTCGCACCTATTAGCTACTGCCTACTAGAAAGCTTTTTCTCAGCGGAAAGGGAGTTGCTCTAATCATACTCTCTTTTTTTGTTTTCTTGTTTTCTTGAATTTTCTATTTGGAGGCTACGCATTATTGAAAGTAAGTCAGTCTGGATTGTGGATTCCTTTAATGACTTTAAAGTGACCGTGTCCAACGGTGTCGCGGTGTGTGGCGGCACGCCGCACGCTGATAAGCTCCTCTGAGTCTGAGCTGACTCCTTCTCTCGTCATATGCCCAAAAATAATTGACCATCTCTTGGATTTCTCCTCTCCTCAATTATGCCAAATTATATTTATTATTTTATTTTATAGGGTATCCTAAAATTACTTCCAATTATAATTATTTTTTTTTATTTTTATTGGTATCTTTGTTGTTATTTTCGAACATGATACTACTCTTTCAAACATATGATCAAATTTTAAAAGAGTAAATGTGATAAGTTTTTTATCATTCGACCACGATTTCTATTTACACTTTAATTATAATTTAGTGAAGACTCAAGTCTCAAACTGAAGTATATTCAATTATAATTTGCTACTACGATAGGCCTTTGTAGCGCGTATAGAGCAGAGCTTTTGGTGTGTTATTTGGCTTGCAAGAACCTGTCCAGCGAGGGTGGCGAAAAGTGGAAGTTCAAGTGGACAATGCTAGCGTCGTACATGCCCTCACTGGTAACCGGTCATGTCCCGTTGCCAACATGGATTTAATCCGGAGAATTAAAGACAATTTTTTTTAGAATGCTAGTGATATTCATGTGATATATGCGTATCGTGAGGCGAATTGAGCGATAGATAGTTTAATTAATTTAATTTTCTCTTTATCAAATGATTATTAATGGCTTATTCATTTTAGTTTATCTTCCATTGCACTCGCTGATAAGTGGTAATATGGGTGTTTATTCTATTTTGTAATATAAAGTTTTTTCAAAAAAAATAAAAAATAAAAATCTGATTCGTATATCATTAATGTAAAAAAAAGTTGAATAAACGAGGATTGTAAAAGTGAGTTTTACCCATCTAAAATCCAGGTAAGTAAGTACTAAATTTGGTGAAGAAAAAAAAAACAAAGCTGCAGACTTCAGTTAGTCGTCAGTGGTACAAGTTGCAGCAGCACTGCAGCAGGTCTATAAATAGTACCAAAGAAGCCAACGAGAAGAGGGCAAGGCAAGGGAGGGAGGCAGGGGAAGTAAATCAGTAGAAGTCGCAAAATCAAACCAAAACCAGACCCAAAAATGGGAGCCGAGGCCTTGCCCAAGACTGCAGATTTTGCTTCTCCTCCGCCTCCACCACATCCCCTAATACTTGGCCTTCAGCCTTCGGCTCTCGTCGACCATGTGGCCCGCGTTGATTGGTCCTTGCTCGATCAAATCTCGGGCGACCGTGGTGGATCCATACCCGTATAAGCCTTCTCCTCTCTAACATCTTCCCAATTCCATCTCGCTTTACTTAATTTCAAGCCCTTAATGCTTTCAGGGCTCTCTTAATTTCTATTGCTTATGGGTGTCGTTTAGAGTTTGCTTATGAATTCATGTCTCTTCCACTGAATAAGAAAAATGGTTATTTTGATGAGTGGCATGAACTATGAGTACATATGTACGGAAGAATTCTACAGCTCAATGGGGATAGAATTATTGTTTACTTTCCTTTTTTAATTGTGTATGATTAGGTTTGTGAGCTTTGAACGTTGTTTCGGGTTTGCGTAGGTTGCAATTGAAGAGCTTGAGCGCATACTGGTGGAGCTGAATGCTCATGTATTTGCTTCCCCTGATGCTTTGTCTCCTATGAAGACAATGGCAGGAGGAAGTGTCGCAAACACTATTCGAGGACTAAGTGCAGGTTTTGGAGTGTCTTGTGGGATTATTGGGGCTTGTGGTGATGATGAACAAGCAAAGTTGTTCGCAAGTAATATGGGCTTTAATGGAGTGAACCTTTCAAGGTTGAGGATGAAAAGGGGACACACAGCCCAGGTGATCTTGGTCTTAAGACAGTCATCTTTTTGATGTTTCATTATTGTGCTGCTTCAATTCTCATGAAGCTAAAAATGTGTTACCAACAACTGTGCTTGTAGTGTGTTTGCCTGGTTGATGCATCAGGCAATCGTACAATGCGCCCTTGCCTCTCTAGTGCTGTCAAAGTTCAGGTAACCCTTTTGCCTTTAGTGTTGTCTACTAAGGTTAATCTTGGGTATCATTTTTGAAGGATTGACGTTGCATCCTTATCCAAATTACACCAGTTAAAAACACCTTTTTATTGTTATTTTGTTCGTTTCAGGCTGATGAATTGACCAAGGAAGATTTTAAGGGATCCAAGGTTAGGCCTTTAGTCACTTACAAGAAAAATATGAATCAATTCAACTTTTGCTTTTGTTTCTTTTGTTCGTTTGTTTTCGTTGTCACGTTGTTAAATAGAGGCTTTTCTTGGAACTTTAGTTGAATTGAAATCAACCTCTTGCTTTATAGGGTAAAGATATGTTTAATTGTTGTGTCCTAGCTTTTGTCTATTTGAAATAAGTAATTTATAAAACCATGCTGCTAGACTAGATATCCTCTATGGTTGTTTTGAAAAGATATTCCATTTTGGTGTCTTTTAGGTTAAATAGTTAATGTACTGTTTTTTTCTTTTGCAGTGGTTGGTATTGAGATATGCAATTTTCAACATAGATGTCATCAGAGCAGCTATCCGGACGGCCAAACAAGAGGGTGTTTTTGTCTCATTGGATTTGGCCAGTTTTGAGGTATATTTTTATCGAGTCTCTTGTATGGGTTTGACATTCGGTAAATGGTTGGTGATGTTCTTGATTTAGACACCCAAGTTGCAAATTGCAACATTTTATAATGGGAAATGCTATTTTGACAGAAAAAATAAGCGGATGGCATTTTGGTATTTACGAAACTACCATCATTTATTTACAAAACTACTATTATTTATTTACCAAAATGTCATCCGCTTGTTTTTTCTGGCAAAATAGCACTGTTATAATAGAGTTGTGATGAAGAGTTGTCGTGGAAAAAACAAATTTGAAAGTTTTTGACAACCACTTTTATTTCTTTATTATTTAGAACACCAAACATGTGTTTGGGGCTGATATGTGTCTAACGAGTCCATCATTTCTGTTTATGAGCAAGAAGCAAGAACTATGTCATTTTTCTTCTTAAAGAGAACTTACTGGTATAGGCATGTTGACATGCCATGCCGTTAAGGAAAAAGAAAATATTGATTTTGTGAACTTTTGACTCTCATCAGATGGTCCGGAACTTTAGAGCACCTCTTCTAGAGTTGCTGGAGTCGGGTGATGTAGACCTCTGCTTTGCCAATGAGGATGAAGCAGCAGAGCTGCTGAGGTAAACCTGTTGATGGGTTGTGTTGTTAACTTAACATGCCAGTACAATATAGTTTAGACTTTCACCTTTTCATCTTGTAATCTCATTGAACAATTCCACTAGTGGTTGCTAACTTACTTTATTTGGTTGTAGGGGTGAACAAAGTTCTGATCCTGAGGCTGCACTGGACTTCCTGTCGAAACACTGCCAGTGGGCAGTTGTGACCTTAAGTTCTAAAGGGTGCATTGCAAAGCATGGAAATGAGGTCAGTATCTCCTGGCTCTTTTAGCAGTTTTGGGAACACCACACATCGGGAGAAAGAAACACACATATTGTTTCTGTCAATGTCAATACGACTAATTAAATCTCTTAACAATCAGGTGGTCCGGGTTCCAGCCATCGGGGAAGTAAAGGCAAGCGATGCCACCGGAGCAGGGGACCTCTTTGCCAGTGGGTTTTTGTATGGACTGGTGAAGGGTTTATCCTTGGAAGAATGTTGCCAAGTGGGTGTGTGTAGCGGGGGCTCTGTGGTTCGTGCTCTTGGCGGTGAAGTGACCCCAGAGAATTGGCAATGGATGTACAAGCAGATGCAGATGAAGGGCCTCCCTGTTCCTGTTATTCAAAATTGATTGTCGAAAATCTCCCTCCATTACAGTATCTTTTTCTTTCATAATTGCTGCAGTAAATCGTTTTTTCTTGGAACAAAGAGGCAGAGCTGTTAATTTCATTTTGGGGCTAAGTTAAGGAACACGAGTTCCTTTTGCCTAAGAAAACCACGGTAAATACGAATTCATTGATGAGCGTTTTACATGCGACCCAGGGATTTACAATCTTTTTTAGCTGTGATTCGGTGACCAAAAAATTAATTTTATCTATGCAAAGTGGTTTCATAAAATAACGAGTTATTAACGCTGGAACTCAAGCTTATGTCTTGGCTTTCAACCACAGAAGCCTAACAGTAAACAAGTACTCCAACATCAATGTTGGTTATGGTCAACTGATTAACCAAAATCTTGAATTTGAGCACCTAACTATATTTGAATGAAAATAGACTCTGATAAAGAAGAGAACAAAATACTGTAATGCAAAACTTGAAAACAACACGGAATCGGTGACAATGATTGCACTTTCGAGAATGGACAAGTTCAAAGAAGCTAGCACAGAAAAAACAAATGTTTGCATCGATTAGGCAAAGATGAATAGCAAGAGAAAATCCAACAGAATGACCGTCTTCCATGATGCTATTTTTTTCTTCTCTGTAGGACTAAATTATGCAAACACAAAAACTAAGGCAGAGGAAGCTGTTAGTTCTTGCATCTTCATATATCCATTGGAGCCGCACCCTCATCAGCAACAGCCGCAGCAGCTTCAGTGCCAACCCCCTCTCCCGTAGCAGCGTCTCCTTCAGTGGCAGCATCTGGTTCGGCAGCAGGACCCTCTGTGTCTCCCACGATCTCAAAAGCATCAATCAACTGTTGAACAGTTTCCTGGTCCAGTACATGGAATGCCTCCCCAACTCCTACTACCGCAATTGTGCAAATGGAACTCTTGAGTGTTTCTCCTTGCAAGGTTTCCCTAACTGCCATGAGGGCATCCTTGACCAAATCATCACGTGAAGAGTCCACGAAGTTCTCAAACCTACGTTCCAAGTATGTCTTTGCCGCTTGTGAGCGGGATCCAATAGCAAAAGCTTGATACTCAAAGTAGTTCCCACTAGGGCAATTGTAGTAGAGGTGAGCTCCTGATTCATCCAAGCCAGCCACCAACAGACCAACACCATAAGGCCGCTTCCATGAGCGTTGGGTACAGACCTGCCCATAAATGTGTCACAAGTAACGACGTGTAAGAATATGGTACATTGCCTCTTTCTTGCAGCTTTCCCCCTTAAAAGAGTACGCATAATCAAATGTAAACTAATATGTAGGAAAAAGGTTTATGTTTCAAGCACCAACATCAGACTCTGCAGTTAAGACAAACAACCCAAATTAAAAGTTTCTACTAAGAGTGCTAATGAAGTTGCAGTAGCCACCCTCCAACAAATGCTGCACTGTGTAGACACATGCTAGTTGAATAAAAAAGGAGAACCAAAATGTTCTGTCACGCTTCCTAACTCCAACTAAACAAACAAGAACATTTATCAACTCCTGTCATGAGTAAAGTTTCCACTCTTAACAAGGGCAAGACTAAAACTGGAATGGGAACTAACACTCCATCTAGACTACCAATAACAAGCATGATAGCAATTCTAATGATTTGAGGGGCAAATCACTAGATACAATAAAACCTTCCATCACACATTGTCAGTTTGCGAACTAGTGCAAGTTACCATCAGTTTATAACTCAGCTAACTTAAGCTCCACCCTCCATAACTTTTCACAAAGACAATTCCAAAACTTAAAGCCTAATTAATTCCAATTACATACCTAGAGGCTAGATCTAGATGTTCCACATCAATTCACACAAATGAAGCATAGGTGAGGTCCAAGAATAGATATAGAGAAGGGCAGAATAATGAAGCATTAAACCTGAGCTTAAAAAGTAAAGCAAAACTAATGAAACAAAAGACATCAGCTGAGCGTGAGACTACAGTTTGTAGCACGCAGACACGATGGGGTAAAATACCCAGTAGTATCCCCCCCTGAACTATCCCAAACATCTATTACCTTCTTCCCAATCTATAAACGTTGAAGAAATTTCCATCCCAATCTATCCCAATAGTATCTCTCTGTCTTCCTAGCTCTTATTAAGACTGAACAAATTTCCTTTTTGAGCATTAAACTAAATTAAGTTTCTTGGGTCCTAAAATTAGGGTTTGTGAACAACATTTATGTCCACACACTAAACCCTAACTAGTAACCCATGAAATCCCAGTTCTAATCAATGACATTAATCAATAAAATTGAGGTTCTTCTCGCAACTGAATCGTACCTGGGCCTTATCAGCTAGCTGAACAACGAGTCGTCCGACGGGGAGTGGAGACTCGTAAGTGAAACTATAATTGATACATTCAGATCTCATGTAGCGAGAAAGCACGCGGCCGTCGGCGGTGAGTCCGGCGATGGCGACTCCGATATGGTCATCGACCTTGAAGATCTTTTTCTGGTGAGAGGAAAGCTCGGAGTTAGCCTTGTTGACGCAAGCGAGCACCACGTGTGTCTTAGATCGGAGACCAATCGCCGCCGAGCCTTGCTTCACAGCCTCCATCGCGTACTCCACCTGAAACAACCTCCCTGCCGGACTCCATGTGGTGACGTCGGTATCGTACTGGTTCCTGAACATTCTTCCTCTTTGTCTGCTTTCGATTGATTCTACGTCGCCGTTTCGGAGCTCAGTGATGGATGCAGTGGTTTCGGTCCGATAAATAAAAGCTGAAGAGTGTTAATATTGGGGCTTTTTTGCTTTATTAACAAGTTTATGGACTTGTTGGTGACTTGTTGCACAGGATAGTGGAGAAAGGTCGAGGTAGTGATTAGGTGTATCCGAGACTATATTTTCATGTTTGTCATAATGGGCTTTGATTTAGCCAACAGTTGTGGGCCTGTTTTTCTTTTTAAGAAAAATGAAGAGGAGGAGAGAAACGGCCTATAGTCGTTGGATTTGATGTTGAGGAATTTGATATGGGCTCCAAGTAAACACAAATGGCCCATTTTGATATGGGCTTCAAGTAAAAGTAGATTGCTTCTGTTCATCCTTGATCGGGTTTCGGGTACGAGTACGAGTACTCCCAGTAATGAAAATTATTATAAGAGAGTATTTTTTTTAGAATTCGATCATACTCGAATAAAAATAATTTTTTATCAGAAATTAGAGATACTGGGAGGGAGGAAAAAAGTAGATTGCTCTTAGAGGAAAAGTGGACTTTTATAAATTAAAACAAGATCCATCTAGTTAAGCTGATGGGCTGAGTTGGGAGTCTAGTCACTAAAGCAAGGTAAAGCAAATAAGCTAAAGGAAAGAAAAAGAAGAAGACAAAAAGCACATAAATTGATCGGAGACGGTCTTCTTTTTGGTGCTTTAATGGGATCTTGAGGTCTTCATGCCATTATTGGTGATCATGATGATACTATTAGAAAAAAGTTAACATCTATTAACCAGGACTTTATCTAGAGAGTGAATCAAGACTCTTTCAAAGTAAGTTTTTTATTGCATTTGATTAGAATTAACATACGGTTACTGGTTTAACATTCTCATTTATTAAAAAAACATGTGATAATTTAATCACCTTTATATGAAATGATTAACCGCTAAAAGAGTTTTACTTTTCAATGAATTAATTCAGTGTAGGACTAGTTCAGTCGTGATACATTTTATAAGAAATTCATGTTTTGATTTTGGAATAACTAGAGTGACACACGCACCATGAGTATGAGCATTGAGGACATGTGTTTTGACTTGCAGTTAGAAGTCTTGAAGTCATGTGTTTAACAACTTTGCTTGTGGTAGTGATAGATGAACGTAACATAAAACGTTCAACGCAACAAGAGTTTGTCTTAAGGTGTTCGACTTTACGTTCCCGTGTTCGGTTAGTGATCTCGCCCACAATTTTCAACGGTTAGCGACTTATCAGATCTTGGCTAGTTGTAAATCTAATTTATTGTTTTGTTATTTTTGTTGTTCGGTTGGATTTTGTTTTGTTAGGGGAACGGCTTATGCTACTCCTATTTTTTCCCGTATATAAGGTGGAAAATAGTTTCTTTTAATATATTTCTAAATTTGGGAAAAAACAAAAAACTAGTGAAAATATTAACTAGTTTCCCAGAAAATAGAAAACAAATCTTGTGGTCTTGGAAACAATATTTTTGTACAATATTATTTATTTTCAACAAATAAAAACAAAACAACACCATCATTTAGTGGGTCATACTTTGCAAATTCAAAGCACAAAGTCATGATTTTTGCCCCTTCGATATTGTGAGTATTCTTATCATAGTAACAATTATATTATTGAAATAAAGTTATGCATAATTGGATGCTTTTGTCTACTCTAATCATCGACAGAAAATGTGCCCCCATCAATCCCACCATAAAGAAGAAGAAAAAATCCATAAAATCACCCCACTCTTATAACCTTGGTAAATAAAATCTTATGTTCATCCATTTTAATAGATCATACTTTATTTTAAAAATTATCTTAAAATTTATTTGACTTTTAAAAAGATAATCTTAAATTTAGCCGATGTAGAAATTTATTTATTAAAAGAAATGACATGAA
>NBIL01142536.1:0-10508 GCA_002752925.1 Viola pubescens var. scabriuscula
TATAATATTTCGGGTAAATCAGGTTGTATGATATATAGAACCGAAACCAAACCATTTATTTCTGAACGGTTCGGTTCGGTTCTGGTTCTACTATTTTTCTGAATGGTTCGGTTCGGTTCTAGTCTCGGTTCGAGGAATCGGTTTGGGTTTTTGGTTTTTTAGCCCAGCCCTAGGTTGAGCCACACCATAAATTGCAAAAAATTAGTTGGGTGAAATATATAAAAGAAAATTACAGTTTTTAAAACCTTCTACTTAAAGAGTTACACTTTTAAAAAATGCATAAAGTCTCAAATGTGAACCTTATGCTTTTCTACGAGATGAAATTTTGGCATTTTTTTATAGTTAAGATTTATTTTTTTTATTAAAAAAATGAGAAAAATTGGGCAAAATTAACAAAAGATTTCTGTAAATTTGAAAAAACAATGAGAGAAACATGAACAATATTTACAAAAAGAAAGAAAGAAGAAATTGTAAATAAAATTAAAAAAATTATTGGAGGCCCTCAAATCTTTGTTATTTTTCTAATAATCATGAATTTTTTTTTCCGGATGGGTTGATTGTAATGATTTTGAATTTTTTTTCTCATTCTTATTAATATTTGTAAGTACCTAAAATGTCAAAATTGTAATTTTTCGAAAGGGATTTGGCTCCTCTAATATTGATTAAAACATGATCTATCATGTTAGGTCAATCTCATCCCTTCGTTACAAATAGATGGTTGAGATTTGATTGAATTTATTTAAAATTTAATAACTGTCAAGTAAAATATGTAACTTTTTTTTTTTCACATAGATAAAAAAGGAAAATATATCAATTATATCAAATCTCAACCATCTATTCGTAATGAATTGAAAAGATTGACTTAGCATGATAAGTCATGTTTTAATCAACATTAGAGGAGCCTGATCTTTTGGAAAGCTATAAGGTGAGTATTATACGTTTTAGAAGCACAGGGGATTAAGTGGAAGATTGTTTTTATCTACCTTTCGAAATTGAAATCTAAGATCGTTGTATTTTTTTCTGAATATTCAAAAATTGTATATTTTCTACACTTATAAATACAATAATATCGTATTGTTATAGTTCTGATACACGTACATAGGACGTGCCCAAAAATGATATTTTAAAACATTGCGAACCATCATTTTCTTAATTTTTTTATTCATCACACTTAACATAAAATTGCTATTTTAGTTCAGCTTCCCAAGATGACCACGGTGGAGGGTGGAGTGTCTTCATTCTTCAACTTCATGTTAGCCGCCGGCCCCGCAAGAACGTGTTTTTCCTGCACCACTGCCATTGGCGTAGGAAGTAGGAACAATACACGGTATCAGTGGTAACCATTTTTCAAAACTCAATAATACTACAAAACAAATTAATAAAGGAGTAAAAATTATCCTATCCATCAAAAAAAATATCTGCTAAGCGGGCCACACTTATCAAAATTAAATTTAGTGCTACCAAACAAATAAGGGTAAAATAACTCACAAGTTTTTAAATCAGCGGGATTGTTTTAGTTTAAAAGGAGTTGTATATTCGAGCCTAATATGTAGTTTTATTGAAATTTGTAACGAATAATTTTGTCGTTTTTTGAAATTGGCAAAACTCAAATTCTGAGTAATTAATATCTAATGCGGTGACAAAATACGAGATAATAATGATAAAAAAAAATTAATATGAGCAAAACGATTTAAAAAGATTATCCAACGGATCGTCTAAACCGTTGTTTGTATAAAGTTTATCTTTCTAAAAAAAAATATCAAAATTTATCTTTCTAAATAAAATATCAAGTTTATCTTTCTAAACAAAATATCAAGTTTATCTTTCCAAAAAAATAAACTTGATATTTTTTTTAGAAAGATAAACTTTGATTTTTTTTTTGGAAAGATAAACTTGATATTAGCGGGGAAGGAATAGAAAAATCGTAAAGAAAATAAAAAAAGAATTAATTAAGTTAACAGTGGTTAGTTCGATCTGTTTCCGTTAAGTATGACGTGTATCACTTATCCACATGTCAAATTTTAAATGGGAATGGTACTGAGTCTTGAGTACAACCGATGTACCCAAGTTTTTGCCCTATTTATTGTATTTAATAGTCCAAGGCAAATTAATAAAGGAGAAAACAATTAAAAATTATCATATCCATCAAAAAAATGTCGGCTAAGCGGGCCACAATTATCAAAATTAAATTTAGTGCTATCAAACAAATAAAGGTAAAACAACTCACAAGCTTTTAAATCAGCAGGGTTGTTCTAGTTTNAAAAAAAAATGTATTTTCGAGATTAATATGCAGTTTCATTGAAATCTGTAACGAATAATTTTGTCTTTCTTTGAAATTAGTATCTAATACGGTGACAAAATACGAAATAATAATGACAAAAAAATAATATGAGCAAAACGATTTAGAAAGATTATTCAACGGATCATCTAGTCCGTTGTCTGCATATTTATTTATAGGCAGGAGAGTGTCTCCTCACTCCTCACTCCTGTTCTTCATTGATTTCTTTTAAGTTCTTGAAAGGAAAAAAAGAAGAAAAAACAAGAATAGTTATGGCTGGGATGAGGAGGATAAAGCTTGGATGTCAAGGTCTTGAGGTCTCAGCTCAAGGACTTGGGTGCATGGGTATGTCTGCTGTCTATGGTCCTCCAAAGCCAGAATCCGACATGGTTGCTGTCATCCACCATGCCATCAACACTGGTGTCACCTTCCTTGACACCTCTGATGTCTACGGCCCCCATACCAATGAAATCCTCCTGGGCAAGGTTCGTATATGTTCGTCCAATTTTTTCAATCGGGTTACTACGTTTTCAATTAGTGTTATAAAAAAATGAATTATAAGTTACAAAATTGATGTCGCAATTTCGTAGAGTAACATGATAGATTACAACAGTTGAAATTGGATCCCCAATAATTATGTCTGCAATTTTTTCCAATTAGCTTCAATCAGATTATTTTCTATAATTTTCCTATAATTTGAGCATTTTCTTTGTTTTTTTAGGCTTTGAAGGGAGAAATGAGGGAAAGAGTTGAATTGGCAACAAAGTTTGGCATCCATCAAGAGGATGGCAACATTATAATTCACGGCGACCCTGCTTATGTCAGGGATTCCTGTGAGGCAAGTTTGAAACGCCTCCAAGCTGATTGCATCGATCTTTACTACCAACATCGGATCGATACAAAAGTTCCTATCGAAATCACTGTAATTTTCACCATCTAGCCCCTCTTTGTTTGCTTGTGTATTTTCTGTTTGATTTCTAAGTTTGTATTTTGGCAATGGATATGTGTTGTCCAGTAATCCAGTCTATTTCCGGATTGTCACGTTTATTTTGTATTCTGTTTTCGGAGCTGTAAATTAATGTCTTCCCCTTTGTTCTTGTAAGATGGGCGAGCTCAAGAAACTTGTTGAAGAGGGCAAAATAAAATATGTTGGCCTGTCCGAGGCCTCGGCTTCGACCATCAGACGAGCTCATGCTGTTCATCCTATAACAGCTGTGCAGCTGGAGTGGTCTTTGTGGTCAAGAGAAGTTGAGGAAGACATTATTCCTACTTGCAGGTCAGAAATGCTAACCCGTACGTAAAATGTTTATCCGATACTTAATCGGATCGATTTTGATTCTTAAATCTCTCCATGTTCTCTGTTTTCTCAGAGAACTAGGTATCGGAATTGTTGCTTACAGTCCTCTCGGGCGAGGATTCTTTTCCTTAGGAGCTAAGATGGCTGAAAACCTCACTGACGATGACTACAGAAAGGTTAGGATTTGAACTCCTGAGCTTTTAAAAGCTATTCTAACCCCTCGTCACTGGCTCAACTTAGTGACTTGAACGATATATGCATATCGAACTTTATTATAATGCCGAAAATGTGTTCAAATTGTGACAGACCCTCCCTAGATTTCAAGCTGAAAACTTGGAACATAACAAAAAGCTATTCGAGAGGGTAAACGAAATCGCGGCGAGGAAACAATGCACCTCGTCGCAGCTGGCTCTGGCCTGGATGCATCACCAAGGAGATGATGTATGTCCGATTCCTGGAACCACCAGGATTGAGAACTTTAACCAGAACATTGGAGCCCTGTCGGTGAAACTGACACGAGAAGAAATGGCTGAACTTGAAGCCCTTGTTTCAGCTGATGAGGTTAAGGGTAACAGATATGATAATGCAATGCCTACATACAAGGAAGCAGACACTCCACCATTGTCTTCATGGAAAGCTTAGTAAAAATATTTCTGTAAACGTGTTTTTTTTTAAGTTGAGATTGAAATGCAATGGTGTTTTTTTTTTTTTTTGAAATGGGAAATGCAACGAAATGGTGTTAGATAAATTAATGTATTAAATAAATCATTTCAATAATATTGTCAATTTTGGACTTAATCCCACACAATTTTTATAAAAAGACCCCAATATTTTAATGAATGATTTTTAATTCGTACACTTCAACAATAACAAAATTATCAAGATTTTGAGTCAAACTAATAGAAGCATATCCACTTTGTTTTTAATAAGTTCAATTGGAGGAGGAATGATTTAATGATTTATTGTGTAGCCTTTTTCTAATACTCCTACTCAGATTATATATATAAAAAAATCAACTTAGATTTTACTAACATTTTCGTTGAAGGCTAGGAAATTAGCTTTTCACCACTGCCCTTACGTAATCAGTGGTCTCCGCCAATTCTTAATTCTTACTGTACCAAATAATATAATCTATAGCTAATTGCAAACTAATTTGTATTTTGGGTAAAGAATTTAGTCAAGGAATTTCTCTATTTGGACAATTTAATCATGGAGAATTTTCGAGAACCCTCATCAACTTTTACAAATTAAATTGGTCACTTCTTTCATTAAATAGCAAATAATGCCGGTTAAAATAAATAATTTTAAATAATAATATAACAATGGGTTTTAGATTATATTCTAACTTTGAATAATTAAAGCATTTATAACCACCATAACACCATTTCGTTTAATCCATCTATTCACTCTTATTTTTCTTACCAAAATTATCATAACCGAACTGGACAGTAAACCGGATAACAAATGATTCATTGATTCTCTGGTTTGACTGGGTTTAACCAAGTTGAAATGATTATGTCTCAGAATAGTTTATGCATCGAACCGCTCAACTCATGAATTACTGATTTACTGATTCAACTGGATTAAACCGTTTAATTTATTTAAAATATAATATACATACAACTTTATACTCATTTTTAATTATAATAAACAATATAATTTAGATATATAATAGTTAATAACAAGTGTCATAAGCACCTTCATGGTTTTCTTCTGAAGGTCATGAACCTAACCATGAAGTGAAAGTAGCTCAAATAAGTTGAAATAATAACAAAAAAAAATGGCGAGGTTGAATTGGTAACGGGATAAGTGACGTCGACGACCAATTGCTTCAAGTTTTTATTTTAGTCATTTAGAGCATAAGAAATGTCGAAATGTAGAGTAAGAACAGATTTATTGTGTTGTGTTTTTTTCCCCTTTTTTTTTCAAACTAATACACCAAAACAACGCCGTTTTGGTGATTTTTTTTATAAAAAAAATTGCTTGAACAGGATGATTTGCATTAAAACCTCCCGGTTCGTATTATAACCAGCTGGTTCGATGGCCGAACTCGATTTTTTTAATTTCTAATCCATTAGGTCGAATAGACCCTATTTTTTTATGGTTCTTCATCGGACCGGCCGCCCCACTCGATTTTTATAACTATGCTTTTTACCTTTTTCTTTTCCTTTTTATATAGGGAAGCATAAAAAATTTAGAACGAAAAAATTCCTTTTTGTTCACTTTCAAACTTTTTTTATTTGAAATCCAATTTATTACTCATTAATAAAATAAAAGTAAAGTGACTAAGGTTATCTTATTAAGTAAAATAAACTGTCACTTTTTATCCTCTCCATACAACTAAAGTTACAAAAACATATATCCCTTTCTATTTTACTCCCTCTGTCCAACAATAAACGTCGCCCGTACTGTAGATACGCGTCTCGAGGAGGTCGGATGACTCACTATTTGACCCCAAAAAATTTCGTACTTTTTTTCGAACTTACGTTAATCCTTAACGTACGTCCGAGAAAAAATTCGAGGCAAAATTGTCTCAAATAGTGAGTCATCCGACCTCCTCGAGACGCGTATCTACAGTACGGACGACGTTTATTGTTGGACGGAGGGAGTATTTTAACATCATTTTGCCAATTTCATGTTACTTGTATGTAATTGGTAAAAAAAAAAAATAGTTGTCCTTGGCCATTTTTCTCTTATTTTTTTGTCAATCAAAATTGGAAACAAAACCTCAAACAAAAATAGCCGAATAGTGTTTATCTCTTCTTCTTACACTTATAACCATAGTTATAAAAATCGGGTCAGTCCAACCAGAAAAACCGAGAATCATAAGAAAATCATATCGATTCGACCTAATGAACCGGAAATGCAAAAAAATCGGATTCAACCGTCAAACCGGGCGGTTTGCATGCCCGATTCATGAAAAAAAATATATAATTATTTTAATCAAAACGGCGTCGTTTTGGTGTATACGACACCTTAGGGGTATTAGTTTGAAAATAAAATATAAAAAAAGAACACATGACACTTGTTTGAGTTACTTCGATTTTATAGTTTGGTGCATGACCTACTGAAGCAAACCATGAAATTACTTATGATACTTGTTATTAATTATTATATATCTAAGTTTTTTTAACACAAACTTACTAAGTTATACTATTGTTTATTATAATTAAAAATATACATAAAGTTGTATGTATATTTTATTTTTAATAAATTAAACGGTTCAATCCTGTTGAACTAGTAAATTAGTGACTCACGAGCTAAACGGTTCTCAGACACGATTTGATTCAATCGAGTTGAACTAGAGAATCAGAATCATGAGCTATCCGGTTCGGTTATGATAACTTTGCTTATAACTCGCATAAAATATGGGTGTGTGCATTAAATGTTACGATATACTACCTCCGTCCTAAAATAATGGACGTTTTGTTACTTTTTGTTACTGTACATATTACTTGACTTTTTAGTGTTTGAGCTACTTTTTGTTACTGTTTCAAAGTGTCAGTTATTTCAGGACAGAGGGAGTAATTGATAATATCGCACATGCACAATTGATTAGTTAAAGACTAAACTACATTAAAAAATTGTAAATTTAAAAAATAATCACTTTGGGTACTATAATTTTAAAACTTGTAATGTAAACGATATAGTTTCTTAAAGTTACAATTTTGACATTTTTTTTAATTCAAAAATTTGTTAAAAAATGCAATAAATTATATAAATTGGAGGGAAAATGTAATATATATATAGTAAAACATGACTCTCTTTTTTGTTTTAGTTTGTTTTTGATATTTTTTATCATTCTCCTCATTAATTTCTTTAAAAAAAAATCAATGACGTGGGATCCTACTTAAAATTTTGCATTTTTCTTCCTATTTTCATAATTATATTGCAATTTCTTAATATTTGTTCGAATATATAACTGTTAACATTAAAATTTTTAAAAATTGACAAGGTTTATACCGTAAATTATAACACTATAGGAGCTAAATGATTTTTTTTTGAAAACTATGATACTTTTCAAGGGAAATTGTAAAAAATAGTACCTGTCAAACAATTGTTTGACTTTTTTCACACCTCCACTTTTTTTTGACTTTAAAAGGTACCTCTAAACAAACAAAATGTCACATTTGGTACCTCCGACTAACACCGTTCAACTCTCACCGTTAAGTCTTCTACGTGGCACGCCACATCGGATGCCACGTAAGTAACTGATGACGTGGCGCGCCACACGTCGCTAAATCTGACAGCATTAGTTTAATATTTCTTTCTTTTCTTTCCTTTTCTTTCTTTTCTTTTCTTTCTTTTTCTCCCTTTTTTTTCTTTTTCTTTTCTTTCTTTTTCTTTTCTTCTTTCTTCTTCTCGCCGACCACCATCTCTCTCCACCACCATCGTCGCCGACCATCACCGCCATCATCTCCGCAGCCACGCTCCTCCTCCGTCGCCATCGCCGCCTTCGACCCTCAATTTCACTCCTTGTTTTTTACTGTTTACTCAATTTAATCTTTTCAATCTAGAAATCGGTGCTTTGATTTCATCCAATTGTTCTCTCTCTATAAGCTTCCCCAGCTTTAGAGGGAGGAGGATTATCGTCACAGTCACAGCTAGTCGGAATTGCAATTCATAACGACCCATATCAATTTTACTCAGATGGAGATTGAATCGGTGACGTGTGAGTGCTGTGGATTGAAGGAGGATTGCACCCAAGATTATATTGATCAAGTGAAAGCCAAATTTGATGGGAAATGGCTATGTGGGTTGTGCTCAGAAGCTGTAAGAGATGAAGATTGCAGAGGTAAAAGAAACCCAGGTGGAGCTTGCTGTACACAATCATTGTTCAAATGGACAGTCGTTTAACTTCATGGCCCAAGATAAGAGTGCTGAGACAAGAGCTGCTTGGTAAAGAAGATGAGTTACTATGTAACATGAATCTTCTGCAAAGAAACCCATTAGAAAGCAGAACAAGATAAAAGAGAAACATCTTGGCTGCGGAGATGATGGCGGTGATGGTCGGCGACGATGGTGGTGGAGAGAGATGGTGGTCGGCGAGAAGAAGAAAGAAGAAAAGAAAAAGAACGAAAAGAAAGAAGAGAACGACGGAGGAGGAAGAAGAAAAAGAAAAAAAAAGGAAGAAAAAGAAAGAAAAGAAAAGAAAGAAAAGGAAAGAAAAAAAAAGAAAAAAATATTAAACTAATGCTGTCAGATTTAGTGGCGTGGCACGGCACGTCATCAGTTACCTACGTGGCATCCGACGTGGCGTGCCACGTAGGAGACTTAACGGTGAGAGTTGGACGGTATTAGTCGGAGGTACCAAATGTGATATTTTGTTTGTTTAGAGGTACCTTTTAAAGTCAAAAAAAAGTAGAGGTATGAAAAGAGTCAAACAATTATTTGACAGGTACTATTTTTTACAATTTTCCTACTTTTCAACGTTTAAGCAACGGTTAAGGAAAAGGAAGAAGTCTTCCGTTGATTTTGAAAACTTAGTTTTTTCTGGTCAACCCCGCTCAACTCTGTATTGCCTATTTTATTTATGGGCAAAGTCATTTTTTGACACATGCACTTGAATTGACTGACTCATTTGGCAGGTCAAACGATTTAAAAAGCACCTCCACTTGAAAGATATGACACATTTGGCACTCGTCGTTGACGTCATCCATCCTCCACCGTTAAATGTTGACGTGGCATGACACGTCAGCAAAACTTTTTCTTTTTCTTTTTCTTTCCTTACCGTTCACTTTCTCCTTCCATGCGTCTTCTTCTTCTTCAACTGCATCTTCTTCTCCTTTCCTCCGACCAGGCGCCGCAACAGCAGTAGCAACACGGCGACAGCAACGCGGCAACAGCACGGCGGTGCGACTTCGTCTTCACTCTCGAACCACCGGCGCCGGTCCTGCAACAATAATAAACGAAGGGACAGCCAGGATCCGGCCAAAACAGCAATAAAAGCCAGCAATCAAGCAAAAATCCGGCCACCAATTTAAACCAACTCCGGCCACAGCAGCCACCAAATCAAACAACAAATTGGCCAGCACCAACCACAAAATTACGACCAAAACAGACACAAAACCAACAATAATCCGACCACCGACTAACTAATCAATTAATCCAGCGGCAAAAGATCAATTAATTCAACCAAAACATCAATTAATTTAGCCAAGCAAACAACCGAATTGAAATCAGAGCAATGGATTAATTCCAGAACAGTAGCGAGCAACAATTAATTGAAATAGAGACAGCGATTAATTAATTGAAAGACAGTAATTGAACCTTGCTTGAATGCTTGAGGAAATCTCGTCAGAGCTCCGGCCTCCTCCCCCCGAATGCTTGTGGCTTTGCTTGCTATTTATAGGCGATTTGCGTGTGGGAGAGTGGCTGGCTGCTGCGCGTGATTCTCGCCGGACTTGGAGCGCAAGGGTGGCACTGTGCACGTTGGAACGACGCACGAGGAGACAGAGGAGCAGCTTGGAGACCAAGGGGAGAAGGAAGAAGAAGAGAAAGAAAAAAGAAAAAGTTTTGCTGATGTGGCATGTTGATTACATGTCACGCCACGTGGCATGCCACATCAGTATTTAACGGTGGAGGACGGACGGCGTCAATGACGAGTGTCAAATGTGTCATATCTTTTAAGTAGAGGTGCCTTTTAAATCGTTTGACCAAATGAGGTGAAGGCCTTGAGATCCCAATTTTATCCTCCTCGATGCCACTTTTGTTTTGCTAAAAGAAGCAAGCTTGTTTTTTTTAATGTTTTCTATAAGGAAGTAGTAGAAGAAAAGTGAGTAGGACTGTTCATCGGGATTTCCGAAATTCCGAACTTTGAAATTTCGAGATTCCGAACTTTCTAAAAGTCATCCTGATCCGAATTTCAACTTACCCATCCCGAACCCGAATTTCCGAATTAAAATTTCGGGAAATTTCGGGTTTCCGAAGTTT
>NBIL01142552.1:0-15221 GCA_002752925.1 Viola pubescens var. scabriuscula
AGCGAATTTCGCCGCCAGCTGATAACCAATCAACTACGTGTTGTGTTCACACAATTATATTCACACGTCGGAGTCATTAACGCGCAAAAGTCCAACTTATTTTTGTTACTGTTTTTCAACTTAAATTGGACTAACTCATACACTTGTTGCCGATTTCTCTCACACATCAATCATTTCGCCTTGCATTTGCCTTCACACATACTCATTTAAGCGTCTCCTTAGTTAATACGGATATCTATACATTTTTTTTTTTTTAACAGACGGAATTTCTACAGTTTCAACGGCACGTCGGTGACAGTTCAACGGTTCCGATGGCCCACTAATGAGGACATCTTAATTGTCTTACCTGAAATAGGTCTAATCGTTTTGAATCACTAGTCAAATTAAGTTGCAGTCATGTACTTGAAGCAGCTACTAGCCTACTACCATTTGATAGTAAAATAGGGCTTGAAGGAAAGGGAATTTATTTTTTCTTTATTTTTTGGGATTTTTTTAGTAATAAAGATCTATGAAACTCAAATACCCCCTTAATAAAAAAAATTAATTAAAATTTTAAACACTCTCAAGGGTCACAGTAATTGAAAAAATTTAGTCAATTTTGTTATTGATGGTCTCGCTAATTTAACATTCGATCTTAGTACTCACTATTTTGGTGGTTCTCATTCGCTCTATTCACCTTCACTTAAATCTTTTAGGAGATAATTTGAGTGTTTTATTCCCGAGAGTTGTTCCGACTTAACTGTTTTATTTTTAGTTTCATTTGCAAATAAATAATTTTTTTTTGAAGGGATAAATAAATATTTTTTTATACAGTAATAAAGTAATTTTTTTTGTTTTTTAATATATTAATAAAATTATATCAAGATATTATTTTACTAATTATTGTTAGATTTTAGGATGGAATTTTTTTTAATGGAAGGGAGACATATTGCTTCAAACTATTCGATTAGAAACTTGTTTTTGACAAAGATGCTAGCACTAGTTGGAACTTGGAATGCATCCACTGAAGGTAGATAAACTCGGCCTGACTCGACCAGTTCAATTAGAAAATTCACGACCGATCATCAGGTTAGATTTGAAAACCCCTAAACTCCTTTCAAATGGATTTTTTAAAATTTTGGTCAACTCGTCTAGTTCAACCGTCGAATCGATCCAGGTAAACCCGGATTGATCCGAATTTTTTAAAGAAAATAATGCTAAACATGAGATTCAAACTTATGTTCAATGTGTTGGCCAACAAAATCTTAACCGCTACACCAACGTTATATTTGTGCTATTATATGACAACATATAATATAAATTATAATATAAAACTTTTATTTACTTTTAAAATTTTTTATACTGTATGCAAATATTAAAATTTTTTAATCGAAAATTATTCATAGTTGATAGAATTCAATCGATAGAATTCTCATCCCTACATGAAATTTTGTAATGATGTAAATGAGAGTTTACTTATTACTACTTATTAGTCAAACTTTTGCATATAATTGTAACATGTACTGTTTGGAACTTTCCAACGAGCAATATGAACGTGCCATCGTCGCACTTCCACTTACATGGAAACTTTGCATTGCCACCACCGTCCCCACCCCACCGCCATTTATTTAGGACATAAAACACTGTGCCCTCCAATCCCATTATCCGCACTTTTTTATTCCTTTTTTTTTTAAAGGAGAACATAGATTACTATAAGTCAGTAAGTACAAAAGACGCGATCATCTCGGGGTATTCCCTTATCCAAATATTTCCTAAACCGGAAATCAAAGCAAATTGTCCCAACTCATGCGCCGGGATATTCGAAGACCTACCTGTGTGACGGAACACACAACTAGTAAAACAAGACGCTAAACTAGAAACCTCCTCCAGAACTAAGCCTGTATAATGCAAAGGAGGATCCCCAGACGTCAGAGCTACGATATTCAAGAGGCAGTCCGACTCAACGATAATGTTGTCGCATCCCCATTGCCGGGCCTGAAACAAAGCGTCTCTCATTGTCGGGCCTGAAACAGAGCGTCTCTTGTTGCTACGATATTTTTTTTTAATAATAAAAACCCATTTCACACTAATAAAAATAAATGAAAATAAAAATCTTTTAGCTCCATCTCTCTCCTTTGTCTATATAAAATCCAAATTATCAGGCCCACTATTTTTTCTACAAGTCTCTCTCATTTTCTCCTCCCCTCCTGTTGATTGCAATCTTCCAAATTAAGAAAAAATATGCTTCTTTTGAAAAGAAACAATACTGTTCTTGGATTGCTGGTGGTGACAGTACTGTTGGCATTAGAGCTTCAGACATGTTTGTCGTCGTCGCAGATTAACAGAGCCAGTTTTCCAAAGGGTTTTGTGTTTGGAACTGCTTCCTCTGCTTTCCAGGTACATTAGTTTGCTCCTGTTAATCTCTCCTTTTTTCTTCAATCTAGCAATTTTTCCATAGTTTTTTTTAAGATCATAACTTCTTTGCTTGTGTGCTAATCTGCTGTTCAGTTTTCTTGAGGATGTCTATTTTGTTTTCCAAAAGTTTTTTTTTTTCTTTCCATCTTTGTAATTTTGAATGGAATTATGAACACATACACTGGGCCCACCGCACAGCAAACCGTTTTGAAAAAGCCACCAATGGTATTCCTTCTCTTTCTCGCCGGAAAACTGTTTTCCTCTAACAGCAAACCGTTTTGAAAAAGCCACCAATGGTATTCCTTCTCTTTCTCCCCGGAAAACTGTTTTCCTCTAACAGCAAACCGTTTTGAAAAAGCCACCAAATATAGTATTAATAAAAAGAAAAACACCTGGGAAAAAACTCCAGACCAGAAAATACTGCATTCGAGTTCGGTTGGTGTCCACTCCACTCTCCAATCAGAATTAGGATATATTTTTTTTTATTACTAAAAACCTAGACTTCCGTGATCGTGACGGCATTCTGAAAGTAAGAATCCAAATTTCTCTCGGATTTTATTGCTGTGTCCGTGAGCTCTACCTGCACAAATTGCTGTCCAAATTCGATTTTTGACTGTATCGATCGATCGTATCCAATTAAAACGTCTTTTTCTTTTTTCTATTGATAGATTGCCTTGGAGAATACATCGCAACGCTATTAAACTAATTTCACATCCCTTAAATAAATAATAATTATTATTTATTTTTTTATAAAAAAATAATTTCATTTAAATATCATTAGCGCGTTAAAGCTAGCAATATGATTTTCTCTTTTCACTCAACGAAGAGACTCGAGTTGAAAGTAAACTAGTTTTTTTATTTTTTATTTTGACCACAACTAGCATTCTATTCTTTTGTACCTTAGATTTCCTTCATTAGATCAACTTGGACTTAAAAATCCTTTTATTGTTTCCCATTTATTTTATTTCTTAAAAAAAACAAAATTAAGACTTAATCTTGTCCATGTACGGTTGGTTAATTTTGCAGTACGAAGGAGCAGTGAAAGAGGATGGAAGAGGACCAAGCATTTGGGACAAATTCTCACATACTTTTGGTAAGAATTCGCCTTAAAAATTAAATAAAATTCTGCGTATATAAAAATGAGTATTTTTAGCCCTTTTTGAAAAGGTGTGATGTTCATGTTGCTATCCTTGTCCGATCGATTAATGAATAATTAATATGCTGTGCCGCAGGAAAGATACTTGATTTCAGTAATGCAGATGTAGCAGTGGATCAATACCATCGTTTTAATGTAAGTCTTTTTTTTCAAGAAAACTAAACATAGTCCAATTTTTTTTTTACAGGTTTCATGTTTTGGCTGGAAAAAAATAGTTGGTGATTTTAACATTCTGAGTTTGTGATTTTGATTGGAAAACAGGAAGATATACAACTGATGAAGGATATGGGCTTGGATGCCTACAGATTCTCAATTTCATGGACCCGAATATATCCTAGTAAGTTCTCTAAAAGCTAGGGACTCGAACTCGAGGCCTAACCATTTTTTCTTTACAAGAAGTAACATTGAGCTACAAGCTCGTTGCTTCACATGCGATAAAACCGCAAATTCTAGCATCAAAATAGGTTTCTGACAAATTTGTCTGTGAATAGATGGAACAGGGGAAATCAACCAGGCAGGAGTTGATCATTACAACAAACTCATTAATGCTTTACTTGCTAATGGTATTGAACCATATGTTACCTTGTACCATTGGGACCTTCCTCAGGCCTTGGATGACAGATACAATGGATGGCTCAGCCCTCAAATCATGTAAGATCGAGCATCAATGTTCTTACTCCGAATATAAATTTCCATTTTCCGATTTAGTATTGTTAAACGAGTCGCGCAATTGGCAGAAAGGATTTCGCAACATTTGCTGAGACATGTTTCGAGAAGTTCGGGGATCGCGTTAAGCATTGGATCACATTCAATGAGCCTCACACATTTGCCATACAAGGTTATGATGTGGGTCTTCAGGCCCCCGGGCGATGCTCCATCATTCTGCACCTCTTCTGCAGAGCTGGAAACTCAGCAACAGAACCTTACATTGTTGCCCACAACACGCTCCTATCTCATGGAACTGTAGCAGACATTTACCGGAAAAAGTACAAGGTAAATTGATGGGAAGAACAAGCCTGTCTTGCCTTTGTTTCTTGTCCTTTTTAGCTTTAGCAATTGTAAAATGTGCAGGGAAAACAGGGCGGATCGCTTGGCTTATCATTCGATGTGATGTGGTACGAACCTGAAACTAACTCCAAAAACGACACTGATGCAGCTCAAAGGGCTCAGGATTTTCAGTTTGGATGGTATGAAAGCTCTTTTTTTCCTGTTCCTGAACTAACTTCAGCTTTTTATTATTATTTACTAAGTTAATGTTAATTTCTCTAACATTTTCTATTCTGCTGCCTTCAGGTTTATAGACCCTTTGATGTTTGGGGACTATCCAAGCTCAATGAGAGAAAGAGTAGGAAACCGGCTGCCAAAATTCTCGCAATCCGAGGCTGCGCTCGTTAAAGGGTCTTTGGATTTCGTTGGAATCAATCACTACACCACATATTATGCACAGAACAACAACACTTTCGCTGGCGGTATAGTCAATCATTTGCTCAATGACACTATAGCAGACTCTGGGGCCTTAACCAGCCGTAAGTTAACATTGACAACTTACTACCACAACATAAACTTTTAAAGTAGCCATCTGATCATGTTTCCTTTTCATTTACAGCATTCAAGCCGGATGGGAAACCTATCGGCGATAAGGTATGCAGCTCAGGATTTTCCAGTTCTGATCAATTCTGCTCTCTTTTTTACCTGACATTGTTTACATTTCTGAAATGGCAGGCAAGCTCTATATGGTTGTATATAGTACCTCGAGGAATCAGAAGCTTGATGAATTACATTAAGAACAAGTATGGAAATCCTCCAGTCTTTATTACTGAAAATGGTAAATCCTCTAGAAACCCATTTCCTAAATCTCTCATTTATCGATTATAAGTACGAAAATCATAACACGAATCGTTTCTGTTCGTAATTTTGCAGGAATGGATGACCCAAATGATATATTCAAATCAATCAAAGAAGCTCTGAAGGATGAGAAAAGAATCAAATACCATAATGACTATCTGACAGAATTGTCAGCTGCTATCAAGTATGAATAATCAGGCATTTATATTTGTAGGAAAAATGAAATTCTATAGTAATTAAAATTGATGATCTTTGTTTTGGTGATTGCAGAGAGGATGGATGCAATGTTAAAGGTTATTTTGTGTGGTCTTTGCTGGATAATTGGGAATGGGCAGCAGGGTACAGTTCAAGATTTGGGCTCTATTTTGTGGATTATAAGGACAAGCTGAAGAGATACCCCAAAGATTCTGTTCAATGGTTTAAAACATTCCTGTCTAGGAATTAGATATTTGCAGAAATTACTAAAGTCTGCATAAGCTTTTACAGTAGCAAAACCACATTCACACACACATACACAAATTTATTCTTACATGTCTTATGATTCTTGGAAGATGTGATTTGTATCCACTTAATTAGTAGTTTCAATCATAAATAGACAGTTGATGTAAGTGATTCGACATTTATGATTTTTCAAAATATACGAGACAAATAAATAGTTGGTGTGATCTTATATCCATTTAGTTAGTACAATTTGTGTAACAAGCTTGTTTTAACATTTGATTGCAGCACAAATAAATACTTGGGTGTGAGTAATTCGATATTATCATACATTTTTAGTCATTAGAGACTTGAAGCACTTTATTCTGAATTCACACATAACTTTGGACTGCATATTGAATAATAATCTTAAGATACATTAGGAGTATCTTTTATTTATTATCTCTTTATATAAAAATAAGATGGTAGGAGGTTGTGCTACGTGTCAATCTTTCATATTTAATTTTTTAATAGAAAAAAATCAGACGAAGGAAGTCCTAAAAATATTCAGTCTTAAAAGCATTTATGAAGAAAGATCCCCTACAATTAAAGCAGCAAATCACCTTCCCTTTATGGAAGTCCTAATAATAATATCATAGGAATAGGACAAAGCCAAGAAAACTATATATACGAACAATACCATGAATCTTGATCGTCTGTCTTAACAAATTCTCAACTTAAACTTTGTTACTAGCAGTGGTAAATTATTAACAACATGGGTCTTAGAGTTCAATTATAATGGAGAAACAAGTTCGCCGGAAGAAGAAGCAAGTTCGCCGGAAGAAGGAACAAGAGACGATGAAGTTGCACTAACGTTGTGCGACTCAAATTCGCAAGTTAATGATGTCTTAAGCAGGGGATTAGGAGGGATTGGTGAGCTAGTATGTGGTTACAGGTTTACACCCAATGGTCTGGTGTTGATGATTTATTATCTCCTGCCTATGATCATAGGCGTTCAACTTCCTTGCAACATTATCCAGTGGATTGATCTGTATGCTTGTGATCTCAACCAACTTCCACTCAGTAAATTCTTTTAATTATTTGAAAGTCTATTGCCAAACAGTTAAGAGTTCGAATCTTGACGCACATGAGTCCGAACTCTATTGTCAGTCGTTTGATACGCTTTAATTACATCCAATATATGAAGAAAAATGTAAATTACGGTCTAGGTTTATTTATTTTTTATATCTTTTTTTAGCAAGAAGAGCAATTGGAAATTTAGTTCTAGGTAGGTGTTATAAATTACAATTTTGTGGAGATGTCTAACATTTGATTTTTGATCATTTTTCTTTTCAGCTGGAGAGATGTGTGGTATGCGGAACCCGGATTGGTGTCACGAATCAAGAATCCAAAACAGAGGCAGCAGAGTAGACTTTTCAAGGGATTAAACTGCTGCTATATAATGACTAATAAATTATGCTATAAATACACTACAATTAAGCATATGCTACTTATAATTATATAAATAGTACTCTCTCCGTTTTCGTTTATTTGTCGCTGGCTACTATTCCGGCCACTATATGACCTCCGTTTTCGTTTATTTGTCGCTGGCTACTATTCCGGCCACTATATGACCTCGAAAAAGTCCGAAATTTTTTTACAACGTATATTAATCCTTAGAGATCATATAGTTACTATTCCGGTCGCTTTAAAATGCGTGCTGTGAATAGTAAAGTGTCAAGTATTCAGAAACAGAGGGAGTATATAGTAATTCGATGACTCTATTAGTTTAATGTCCAGTTGTAGAGTCTGTTTGAGAATGTAGTGTTTGAAATAAATAAAATAACTAAAATAGACACGAATGTATTAAATTCTTAAAACATATTATATATATATTTATTTATTTATTTATTTATTTAAGATTACAATAACTCAAATGATTTAATATTATATATTTTATTTCTATATTAGTGAGTCAACATTAATTATAAAAATGAATAAAACCTAATTTTAAAAGATTAAAAAAAGAAAAAGGTTGACATAAAATTACTCAACTTAATTAAGAGAGAAAAGAATAGTCCCTGTCGCCCAACCTCTAAGCATATTAATGGCAATTATTGCTTGATTAATTTTTGAGTGACTTCCAATATTCCTGCACATACATAGCACCAAACTTTAACCCTCCAAAAAAAAAAACCATAGCACCAAACCAATAAATATAAATTATTGAAGCTCCATTTTTTTCCTGTTTAGATCTCTAATTAATATTATTTTCGTTCCGAATTAAATGTCGTTTTTGTTCTTGTACTATTGTTGTAATTTACACTTAAAAGGAAATTCCAATTAGGGAATAATTATCTCCAGTTTTACATTTCCATCTTAGCCCATCCAATTTTGGAATCATATCTCCACACGTTAACTCTCCATGAAGGATTAGGAAAGAAATGTATCAAAATTTGCTTTCACCTAATCCTAGCCAGGTTGTCCTACACCCGCCCGCACTGAGAAATTGTGAAAAATAAAATAATTACTTATTCAACAAAATATGCTTGCGATTTAAGGAAAAAAAACAAGTGAAACGCCATCGTTTTAACCTTTTCACTACACTTTTTATAATGATTGATTACTTAAAGTTTTGGTATTATGATAATGACGTGTTAGGCGGACGTGTTCGAGTATATATGTGCGCGCAAAGGTGAAAGTCACTGCATCTCCTCATTCTTCGCCACATTCTCGTGCTTCACCATTTTCATCTCTCTGACTTTTCTTCCCTAAGAGCGAACTCTCTCCATTCTCGTTGATCTACACAAACAACAAATCAAGGAGAGGTAATTTGATTCTGCCTTTTCTTTTTTCTTTCCATTTCATTTTCATTTGCTTGATAGTGTTGATTGATTGCTTGGTTTATGCATTTTTCTGGAATCACGGGCTATTCAATTTTGATACTTGCTGATTTGGGTTGTGCTTATTTTGCCGAGTTGTTATGTCGTTTTGGGAAAAGTTGGGTTTTTTGGTGTGGGCATATGGATGTTTTATGTTATGGAGGTGGTAGATCTATATAGTTGGCGCCTTTGTATATATAGATCTATGCGATATTTGTTTGTTTGTAGATCAGTGATCTGAATTTGCATTGGTAAGGTTATGATTTGAATGGTGTCACTAAAATTGAGAAACTTAATTTGCTTATTCTTGCAACTTCAGATCTGGACTTTATATTGGTGGAGGTGTGTGTAGATCTAGCATGTTGACTGTATGTGTGCTCGTTAACTCGTTGTAATGTTTGTTAAATTCAAACCTAATGAATCAGAGCATGGAATTGGAGCTCATTGCTCAGTTTGATTTAGTTATACTATGATATATTCTGTGACTGAAATCAATTTTGGGTGGCTAATGCAATCTAGCTCTATTGCAACATTCGGGCTGCACACAGGCTGGTATCTTTCATTATTATCTTTGCAAATCTTGGGAACAAGCGCAAAGAATCAGTTCCTGAGTATCTATTGCTTGCCTCTGGAAAGAAAATGGTGATCTGCTATGTGTGATTCTGCTGAATTTCCTACAAACCTTTTGTCTTTTTTCAGGTTATCTGTCTCATTTTAAAATGGTGAAGATATGTTGCATTGGAGCTGGTTATGTTGGTGGGCCTACCATGGCTGTGATTGCATATAAGTGCCCAGAAATTGAAGTTGTTGTTGTTGACATCTCTATTCCAAGGATCAGTGCCTGGAACAGTGACACACTTCCAATTTACGAGCCAGGCCTTGATGACGTGGTGAAACATTGCAGAGGAAAGAACCTCTTCTTTAGCACTGATGTTGAGAAACATGTTTGTCAGGCTGATATTGTCTTTGTGTCAGTTAACACCCCTACCAAAACTCAGGGGCTTGGAGCGGGAAAAGCTGCAGATCTGACTTACTGGGAGAGTGCTGCTCGTATGATTGCAGATGTATCCAAATCAGACAAAATTGTTGTCGAGAAATCCACTGTCCCTGTGAAAACTGCAGAGGCAATTGAAAAGATTCTGACCCACAACAGCAAAGGCATCAACTTCCAGATTCTCTCCAATCCAGAATTCCTTGCTGAGGGAACTGCAATTGATGACCTTTTCAAACCAGATCGGGTCCTTATTGGTGGTAGGGAGACCCCAGAAGGGAGAAAGGCAGTTGAAGCATTGAAAGCTGTTTATGCCCATTGGGTTCCTGTGGACCAAATTTTGTGCACTAATCTGTGGTCTGCTGAGCTTTCAAAACTTGCTGCAAATGCGTTTTTGGCACAAAGGATTTCTTCTGTTAATTCCATGTCAGCCCTCTGTGAGGCGACTGGTGCAGATGTCAGCCAGGTGTCACATGCTATTGGTATGGACTCCAGAATCGGGCCCAAGTTCTTGAATGCAAGTGTGGGTTTTGGTGGATCTTGCTTCCAGAAAGATATCTTGAACTTGGTCTATATTTGTGAGTGCAATAGCCTTCCAGAGGTTGCTAATTACTGGAAACAGGTCATTAGGGTGAACGACTACCAAAAGACCCGATTTGTCAACCGGGTGGTTTCCTCCATGTTCAACACAGTCTCCGGTAAGAAGGTTGCAGTTCTTGGTTTTGCTTTCAAGAAAGACACTGGTGACACCAGGGAGACTCCTGCTATTGATGTTTGCAAGGGGTTGTTGGGCGACAAAGCTACATTAAGCATATATGACCCACAGGTGTCGGAGGAGCAGATTGTGAGGGATCTCTCAATGAACAAATTTGACTGGGATCATCCCATTCATCTTCAACCAGTGAGCCCCATCTCTCTCAAGGCTGCTACTTGCGTCTCTGACGCTTATGTAGCAACAAAAGATGCTCATGCGGTTTGTGTTTTGACTGAATGGGATGAGTTCAAGAAACTTGATTACCAAAAGGTTTATGATAACATGCAGAAGCCTGCTTTTATCTTTGATGGGCGAAACATCCTAGACACTGAGAAGCTGAGGAACATTGGATTTATTGTTTACTCCATCGGTAAGCCGTTGGATAAATGGTTGAAGGACATGCCTGCTATTGTTTGAAGGCAGAATTGCAGATCGAGAGCGCGCGCGGGCAGGTTGTTGCAGAACCATGCATGACAGGAATTGTCATATTATGATTCTTTTTTGCCATTTACCAATTTACATGTTCTAGTTTTGGATTTTTGTTGTTTGTTATCTTGTAATGGATTCCATGACACAACTGTGTTTTGGATCAGTCTTTTGTTGTTAGATATCTGAATATGTTCTTCTTAATTGTTTACCATAATAAATCCAGAATCTCCTGAAATTTCAGAATCTCTTGATCATTTCTCTAGTTTTCTCTGTAGATGTCATTCTCCTAAATTTGACACAGGTTTCTGATAAGAAAACAGAAATACCTAGTCATTTTTTTCCAGCATCTCTTTCTGGGACCAATTTTGTTTCTCATTAAAGTGCTTCCACTTCTACATTATATCAACTAACATCCCTAATAACAAATTTTAGGTTAATTAGTAAATTATATTCTCAACAATTTGTTATTCACTTAGATTTAATTTATATCTATTTATCAAAAGAGTCTTACGTAATACATATACACCACACATAACGCTTAATTTTCCAGCTTCTAGACGAATCACTTTTCAATTTTCACTTGACCACGACTGAGGTTGGTTATAAAATTTTAATATAGTGAATTTACATATGTATATACTTGTTGTTTTTCTATATATAAAAAAAAATATAAATTCGTTTTCTAAAATTAGGAAAATGTACCTCCGAAATACTCGAAGTGCCAACCAAAATTCTGAAAATTAGCTGCAAAGAAAATATTAAGAGCCTAGAAAAAAAGAAAAAGAAAAAAGCAAAATCCTAGAGAAAATTATGTAACACCGAATTAATAAGAGCTTAAAATGTGACAAAAAAAAGAAGAAGCTTAAAAGGAATAAGAAAAAAGAATAAAAAAAAGGATATTCTCAAAAAATAAAATAAAGGATAACTATTACAGTAACTAAGACTGGTCCGTCAATTTAGGGACCTTAACGTAATATCACAAAGCATAGCCCGGTTTAAAATATAACAAAGGTCCGCCTCATAAGTACATTAACCCGGATAGAATTCGGACCGCGTGGCTTAGTGTACATAAAAAAAAAAGGGGAAAAAATCGCGTACCCAAAATCGTCTTTCAAGGTTTTTTTATCCATATTCAATCCCAATTTCATCTTCAATTTTCTATCCAAATTCTCCACCTATTCTTCGAATCGGCTCTCGATCTGTTCAATTCGCGTCATCCTCTTCCGATCGATACCTCTTTCGATCTCAGCCGTTGATTTTTCACTTCCTAGGGTTAGGGTTTCGATTCGCCTCTCATCGGGCTATCTAATCTTTAGATCCGGTGTTTTTTTCTACCGATCTCTGTATATACGTCGATTTCAATGTCAATTTTGTGTCCAATTTTGTAGATTTTGTGTTTCTGTTTTGGCTTAGGGTTTCGGAGATTTCGATTCGATTAGGGTTTCTTTAAATCTGTAAATAAATATAGGGGTTTGATTCCTCTCATCGTTGCGAATCTATATCACCCTTTGTCGACCGGAAATTTTGGGGTTTCATTACCGAATTGGATTTCTAGGGTTAGGGTTTTTTGTCGAAGGTCTTAACGTTCTGCTTTATCCAAATTAGTTTGGGGGTTCATCTCCTGCCATCTTTAAATAATATTTTGAGTACCTTTCAGTCTTCTCGTGTCCTAAATTGATTCCCATATTGCCTGTGTCCTTCAAAGTTTTGATTCTGGGAAGTCAAAAGGCTAAGAGGTGGGCATTCCCTGATTGTTTAATTTATCTAACCCATTATTATATTATGTTGGATTTCTGATATTGTAAATTAAAAGGTTTAGTTGGTCACTTGTTGCTCACTTGTGCTTGTTTGGACTGTTTGCATTAAGGCTAATGGTATTTGTGACTACATTATGATTCTGTTACTTGAAAGTCCCTTTGCTATGTTTTTTGCTCATGTCCAGTGGATTATCGTTATTACAAGTTGGTAAAATGCTTAATTATTTCCTATTTATCGAGTAAGAACTATTGAATTCAATGTGCTTGATTAAGTCTCTGGCCTAGAATGACCATGTATATTTGTGTGTGTATAAGTATTCGCATGTGCACATTCTGTCAACATGGCTGAAGTGTATGATAGGACTTTATTAGCATGCAATATGAAGTTGCTTATGTTACTTTTCAACCAGTCTCTATTTGTTGATAAATTTTTTCCTCGTTTATGCTGTCATGTTTTGCAATTAGGGTGTTTTGTCTTCTCTCTAAGATTAACTACTATTTTGCGTTTTTTGTTCTTTGAATCTCAATCGCATTATTTTTTTCTGCAGAGTAAAATGGGTTTCAAAAGACCATTTGATAGTGAGGAGTTCCAAGAGGTTCCTTTTAAGCAAGCAAGACAAGTCGACTTTACCAACAAGTTGACTTATATTGGTGAAAGCGTTCCTGGCAATGATGCTCCTAAGAAGCTTGATGTTTCAGGTGTGCAGTTTTTTTCTCTTCAGCATTTCACTATTTTATGGTGCCCTGCATGTAGGTTGATTTGAACTTTCTGTGCTGATTAAACATTTCTGGCACAAACCAGGTTACAATGATGAAGGCTTTCATAAACTTCAGTGGCATGATACATTTTATAATCATGGTGTCAATGAAATTCCAAACTTTGCCAATGATGGTGAGAACAGTGTTCCTTTGTCAATGGTCACCAGCAGTTCTAGCGACGATGATGTTGGGTCCAGAGGATTAGCTCACTTGTCTCATTCTCCAGGATATTTTGGATGCAAGTTTCCATGGAGAACATCTGTACCTTCTGAGGAGTCTTCTTACTTGGATGAATTTCCAAGGAAGCAAGTTCCTCTTGGACCAAATCATCAAGCCAGCATTCCATTGTGGGGTGACTCGTTTAATCTCGATGGTTCTGGATCACTCTATGACACTCGGGGTGAGAGTGAAGAGAAATTTATGGGCACATGCATCATCCCAATCCTAGAGTCAGAGTCCTCTAACGATGATAGTATTGGTGTTGGAGGCAGCAGTATAGATTGTGGATGCCTGGATGAAGGCTCCATCAGGTGTGCACGGCAGCACATAATGGAAGCTCGGGAAAACCTTATAACATCTCTTGGGCACGAGAAGTTTATGGATTTGGGATTTAATGACATGGGAGAAGTGGTTGCATGTGGATGGACTACAGAAGAAGAACGGATCTTTCATGCTGTTGTTTATTCCAATCCTGCATCTTTAGGCCAGAACTTTTGGAAGCACTTGGCACAAGTGTTTCCTTCTCGAAGCACAAAGGAAATTGTCAGTTACTACTTTAATGTCTTTATTCTTCGGAGACGGGCTATGCAAAACAGGTCTACATTGTTGGATATTGACAGTGATGATGATGAACTGCATGGAATCGGCAGAGATCCCCATAAATATCAAGTTTCAGCGGACGAGGACTCTGATGTCGAGTCTCTTGTTGATCAATATGATCAAACAGATGAGAGAAAAGATCCTCTTGAAGAAGATGACGACAATGATGATGGTACCGACAGTGATGATGGTTGTGATGGTGATGATGTTTGGGTTGGCAGTGGAGAAGGCAGCGGAGATGTTACTGGAGAAGATTCTGGAGTTGATCATGTCTCAGAAGCTCAAGACTGGAATTCACTTGATGGGAGTGGTTTTAATCCAGCTGCTGAGCACTTCGATCAGAAGATGGGATGTGTCCCGGGGGACTTCCCTGTTCAAGATGATTCATGCATGTCTTTTGAGTTCCAAGCAGACAAGTTTCACGCCTGCGGTCCAGCTGAGACTGGGTCTGCTTTGCTGATCAACGGCATGAAGAGTGATCATCATAGTCATAGCAAGCGCATCCCTGGTAAAGTCGAAGGGTGTAGCGATTTGGTGGGTCAGGTGTACTTGTTGGATTCCTGTGATGCTAAAGTTTGGGATACTCGTTACTCGAGTCCAATTAAAGGATTCGATCTTCTTCCCACAAGTAACATCATTGAAGAAATCTTTGGGCAAGGAACCTATGATGGCAAGACAGGAAGTGACCATGGCATTAGCTAGGTAGGTAGTACTTAGTAGTGCCTAACCTAAAAGGATCTTTCTTCAGTATACTGGCACATTTTGTGTGTCCTTTGGTAGTTTCCATGATTCTTCTTGTGTGATGGGATGTCTTGCAAGATATTCTTTCCATAGGATAGGAGATTTTTTCCCCTCCCAAAACAGGGCAAAAAAAAAATCAAAAAAACAAAAAAATTGTCAACAAAAATGAGTAATAACATTTTTTTGCTTAGGTTTTTATCATGTACATCCATTTTTGAAATGTGATCTCCATACCATAGTGGTACCGTACCTCAATATGATTTTTTTTTTTTTTTTT
>NBIL01142584.1:0-12965 GCA_002752925.1 Viola pubescens var. scabriuscula
AAAAAAAACACGCTCTATTATGAAGACTTGCTGGCGAAATGACGTGGTAAGGGATGCCACCCGGTGCATAATTATCCTTATCCGTAAGACTAACCCTTATAGTTTCCATTAATTGCTGTAATGCCATGACCTTCATGACACGGTACAACAACCAATGGTTGTCATCTAACGGTTGGAATTCATCCAATGGTTGGAATTCTCGACTCTTCCAATGCCAAATCAAAATTTTGTGCGTCTGATTTGTTGGAACAGTTCTATTGGCTGTTTTTTTCATTTTTGGTAAATAAGGATCATTATTAATTACAAAGTTTTGTGTTGACTTTGACCATTTTTATGGTTGAATGGGAAGACATCTTGGCTCGTTTTCCTTATGCTATATGAATTCTTGTTGGGTAATACTGTAAATGTATCTTGTTTGGTATGTTTGATTAGGTTCCTATCCATGCATGATTAGGTTGCCTAAAAGTGATTAATACTTTTATTTTATTTTTGTATTAGTTGTATTGTATTGAAGATGTTAGGGAAGGGATCAAAAGGTAGGAGACGCGGTTGAAGTTTTCTTCTTACGACTTTGACAATACATTTTTGCCGGTCATTACTTTAATTAATTATTTCATTAGTTAATTAAAATATTAAAGACATATTGTTTATTGTTTATTAAAAGTATCAATTGGTCTTTTTTTATAAAAAAAAAAAGTAGAAAGAGGACACGTGGTGGGAACTTATTGGGTAAAGGTAACCGCTAGAGAAAGCAAGGGTACGGTAGCAATTTTGATGAAAGTGGAGGGCTGTCTTTTAAAATGTGAAGTAAGTAACATCCAATGGTTTGAAATGACAGGTGGGAAATGCGGAGGTATATACGCATTACGCGTGTCTTTCTCATCGAATGGGATTTGAACGGCTGGCGTTCTGCTGGGAACCGGACACACTGCTGCCTAGTTCCTCTTAAGTTCCTAGAATTCAGACAACCAGTTGACGTTGACGTTCTTTGCTTTGCTTTGCTGGGTTGCTACTTGCTAGTGGGAAAAAGGTAACCTTATTAATTATTTGCGCAACTGAAAAAGATGGATAATTATTTGTTAATTAGTGTTGTTGTGTATATGTGGCCCAAAACACCGATGGGTCCTCTTTTCCAGGCCCAACTAAGAAGCAACGAATGGCCCATTAGTTTCTGCGAGGAGTTAGGACCACTCTCTGGATTTCTTAAAAAGACAAGTCCAACTCAAACGGGCTTTGAGATTGGATCGATAACTTGCATGGGCCTTGCTTAAAGAAAAAGAAGATGTATTAAGCCGATAAATTAAAATAAATAAATAAATTCTAACCTACACACAACATGTATTGGAATTTGGAAGTTGATATTTTCTTAACTTTAGTATGTGTTTTCATGCATGCATTGCTTATGCTTGTGCTTTTTGTGGATAGAAAATTGGCCTTTTCTTTTTATACTTTACTGTCTTCCAATACTTTTACAAGAGTGGAAAGTGAGGTCACATTGATTTTTTAAGTTATAAAGTTGCAAAATTTGATTTGCATTATATACGAATACGACTATATCAGTAAGAGTTTAAAACCCTAAATGATATTTTTTTATAAAAATAAGAAGATTAAAGTCTCGAGTTTGATGTTCCGTAGTTATATTTCTATATATATATATATAAAAGATTATACACAAATTGGAGCAATAAAATCCCAATTAGTTAAATAATTAAGGCAGAATGATGGTGGTTAGTTGAGAAAGCCAATTAAAGTAGTGTAATTGATTGCTACGCTACTTGAAAGACGTAGTATTAGAAGAATTTTAGAACTTGAATGACAATCCATTTTGGTAAAGCAAAAAGTCTCATAATCCCATAAAGCATGTTCGGCTTTAGCATTTTGGACTTCATTCATTTTCTCTCTTTTTCTAGCATTGCATATGCATTATGCACCTCACTAAATGACCAAGTTATGTTGCTGGGATAAAAACACTTGGTTTCATCTTTATACGATTCATCTGAGCTGTTTGTTATTATTAGTTAAATTTCCATTTTTGGTTTGTCTTTTTTTTTAAAGAAAATGTAGGAACTTAACCCAATCAAACTATATACTTATATAGTATCACTCCCTCCCTCTATATATAGTTTTCGTAAAAGATATTTTTTTGCTCTTTCTTTTCAAGTTGTCGATTTATAGTCTTTAATGTAAAGATATATTTTCTAACGTAAAAAAACACTACACGAGCAGAATATAAATTAACTACAGTATTAATCATTACATTGGTTCTTATTGTATTATCTTTTACGACAACTATATCTGAACAGAGGGATATAATTTAATTAATTGGGTCTAACCCTTATTAATTATGTCATGTTTTTTTAATAATTAAGATAAGAAAGAAGTTAAAGATTGCAAAATATATTACTATTACAAATGTACTTAAAGAATCCTAGATTAGCCCTTAAGTAATACCTCACCTAACTTATATTTGTTAGTTTCCTTTAACTTTTTCTATTCCTATAAGCAAATTGTGTCGTTGTGTTGTTTTCAGATATAAAACCATTATCGTTTAAATATCGCCGCGCTCTAAAATGAATGGTTGATTCTCTTAAACGACTTAAAAATTAAGCTAAGAATAAACATATTTCTTAATGACATACTAACCACTAATGTCTAAACATTATAAAGATGCCGCGAAATTGACAAAACTATAACGTAAAAAGGTGTTGCGTATTAGAATTTGTACATGATAAGTACATTTTTGGTTTAATCGTAACAATATAGTAGTACCCTTACTTTGTCCTCTAACAATTCCAATATCCAATTAATTATTGTTGCATGTAGATATTTGATTCTACCTTATTTATTTCCTAATTTATAAAAATACGGTGAAAAAAAGATATCGACCTAAAATTAAACAAGGAATTACTTATTATTTTTCCAGAAAAAAAAAATAGAAAATAAATCAAATACCCACATGACCCACTTGTTCAATCGCTATGACCTGTTTGGATTGCCTGATTTCAAGCACGATAGTTAACCTAACACGTGAGGAGTTCATTTTCCAATCAATTTCTCCATTATAGATCGGGTGTTTCTTCTTTTCTTGTCCATGGATTGTCTAATTATTAATTAAATTCCCCAGCAATATTCAAACTTAATAATTAATGAAAATGACGACCTCAGACTTTATTGCAATGATTTTTGACAATTAATCGTAGGCCCGTCGGTGCCCAAACAGAGCTTTGTGTTTTCAAACCTTTTCTCCCTTCTTCCTCAGTATGTAATATAAATAACATATGATTGTTTTTATGTTTTTTCTTAAATGGAATTTTTGACCGGTAGACCGAATACGTTATCATATTTCCCTTCCTGGGTGTAACGTAACAAGATTTTTCCGACCTCCTCGAATATCCTCGTTATTTCTATAATTGATGAAAAATAATTTTCGTTCGAACATTTTAGCATGTTAATGACGGAATAAAGTTGTTGATTACCATGAAAGTCTCGTGTCATACATAGGATTTAAAAGCCTAACAACGTCAGTCCATGAATTAAAAATCCTAACATTACTCTTCCAACAAACAATGCACAAAATAATAAAAGATGAAAGTGACATAAGAAACGTGTTCATGGGAGGTTTCAGAAGATTATTTCCAAGTTAATTAAACCACCGAACTCAAATTCTTCATTGATAAATACTAATATACAAATAGAGAAGGTTTTTCTAATTTTTAAAAATCGAATCGATTTACTCGAGTTGATTCTAAACCCATCAATGATCCATTCATACCTATAGAGAAAATCAGGTTACAAAAGTAGATAGACTCTAAAATTTGCATCTCAGTAAGTTGCAGGTAGGACTAGGAGGAGATCGATCTTCAACAATTCAACAGTTCAACAATGAAAAACCAAGCAATTGATGTGACATGTCTATATTTTTTTTTTGGTAATTTGAAAAAATAAATGAAGAACACCATTTTGGAATTCACTAAACATGGTTTTTACTTTTAACAGAGTACATTTGTTCCTTACATTAAGACAAAATGAAAAAATACAAGAAAACAAAAAAGCAGAAGAATGAAAAGGAAGTAACCATGGATGACCATGGTCAGCTTTTCTCAAAGAGTGCACGAAAAAAGCATCTTTTTATCATCTCTTCCATCAAGAAAACAGTCCTCAAATCTTTCAAAAAAAAAGAAAACAGTCCTCAAAACAAAAGGGTCTTTGATTTGTTTCAAAAGAAGGGAATTAGGGTTCTTAAAAAGTAGCAAAAACCAAAATACTAGTAGTGCTATAAAAATTGGATAACTGGATCTCATTTCTGCAACTATGGTAATTTTATGACAGTCAACAGAGTCACACTTCCACAGCTTTTTTGACCAAAAACAATCCTTATTTTTCAAAATTTTAAGGGTTTTTTCCTCCTATAAGTTCCTAACTTAACAGTCCACATGATTGGTGTGTAAATGGCCCCCACTAAAAAATAAGAACATTTTCCTCTCCACCTTTTGTCCTCCCTTTTGATTTTGAGTGGAGTCTTAAAAAGCTTCGATCTTTCTTTTTAAAACCTTAAAATTGAGACTTGAATTTAGGAGAGAAAGGATTCAGGAATGGAAAGGCAAAATCTCAGAATCATAAAGATTTGATTTTTCTGCAAAAGAATTGCCATTTCTCTTCTTCTATTCAGTTGTTTTGAACCCGCAGGACAGGACAGCACAAGCCATGGGGCCTAAGTTCTTCTAATGTTTTTAACGTTGATGTATATATCTGCATCTTCGTGTGTTTTTTGAACCTAGGAACAAACAAACAAGCAATGAAGTTTCAGTTTCTTCTTCTCCTAGTACCCTTTTGGATTTTTGGCTTTTCTCTAGTACTTGCAATAGAAAACCACCCTCTTGTCTCCTCTCCTGCTTCTCCTCCAAGTCCTCCAATCACCGCTTCCATGGCTGCTCTCTCTCCAGGTACTACTCTCTCTCTCTCTCTCTCCATTTTTCCTGCTTCACTTATCTGGGTCCTAAAAATCTAATCTTGGATGTCATTTCAAAATTCAAATCCCAGTTTCAAATTTCAAAACAGAAAAACAAAAACTTACCCAATCTGATGCATTTAACATTGCCAGTGACAAACTTTTGTTGTTAATATGCAACCCAACAACTTCTTTGTTTCTATGATCCCTGTCCTTTGATCAAATTATATGGTTCACGATTTCAAAATTTTGTCTCTGATTGTTTTTCATCATTATTTTGATTAGGAATTCAGCTCCCAATGGAAATGAAAGAAGAGCACCGACACATGGAATTGAACAAGAAACTAGTTGTGCTGCTCATTGTTGCCTGCAGCATTCTTGCTATAATCTTCATTCTTTCTTCATTTTACTGTTGTGCTTATTATTACTGGAAATTCTGTCAAAAGAAAAAAGATGGTCATGACCCAGGTACTTCCCTGTACTATTTCTTCCATGTTTTATGCTTAATCATGCTTTTCTGTTTTTTTGAATGGTATTGTCTTATTTTTCTCTGCTTTGTTTGTCTGGGTTTTGTTGGGTTCGGACTATACATGAAGATGTTGAGAAAGGGATTTCAATAATGCCTTTCTTGCGTAAATTCAGTTCCTTGAAGATGGTTAACAGTAGAGGAAGTTGGGGATCTGTTTCACTAATTGACTATAATATACTAGAGAAAGCCACAAACAATTTTGAGGATGAAAGATTGTTGGGTAGGGGTGCGTTTGGACTTGTTTATAAGGCCACTTTGGAAGATGACTCAGTTGTTGCAGTGAAGAAACTGGACTGTGCAACTGAAGATCCACTGAAAGAATTTGAGGTACCATTCCTTCTTGAAATGTCTTTTTACTCTTATCTTGCACAAGTGCTTTTGTGTTGATTATTGTCTTGGAATTGCAGAATGAGGTTAACCTGTTGAGCAAAATGCAGCATCCAAACATAGTTTCTCTTATGGGTTACTGTCTTCATGATGATAAAGGGTTTATTGTGTATGAATTGATGCCAAATGGGTCCTTAGAAGATCTACTGCATGGTAATTTTTTATTGTTTTTCTCTCATTTTTGGTTTCTTGACATGGAAATATCACATCATGACAAAATTGTTAATTATTTCTTTGTCTGGGATTCTTGAATATTTTAGGCCCCTCTCATGGATCTTCGTTAACTTGGCATATGCGCTTGAAAATTGCACTCGATACTGCTAGGTGAGCATGTTCTACAAGAAGTTAGCATCTTTCGGTTGCTGTTTGGTGTTTTATTTATTTATTTATTTCCCAACTGTTGACCAGAGGATTAGAATATCTTCATGAGTTCTGCAAGCCAGCAGTGATCCATAGAGATCTGAAATCATCTAATATACTTTTGGATGCCAAGTTCAATGCCAAGGTACATAGAAATGCATAAAATTATTATACCACTTGGTTAAATTATACAACTTTCTCTCCTCTTCTAATCATTTGTCTGGATTCAGCTCTCAGATTTCGGACTTGCTGTAGCAGATAGCTCCCAAAACAGGAATAAGCTCAAGCTTTCAGGCACTGTGGGTTACGTAGCGCCCGAGTATATGCTAGATGGTATGTTTACTAAACTAGGCTTAGATGAGTTGACAATGGAGATTAGAACACTAAAGTTCACATCTTTTTCATTATTTTAGGCGAATTGACGGATAAGAGTGATGTCTATGCATTTGGAATTGTTCTTCTGGAGCTTCTGTTGGGTAGAAGGCCTGTAGAGAAACTGGCACCAGCTCATTGCCAGTCTATTGTAACATGGGTACATACCTTCCCTATCTAGTATAATCTTTTTCTAGATGCAGCTCATCAAGATTTTTCGATTGCAATTTAATGCCATAACCATTTTAAATGCAGGCCATGCCTCAGCTAACCAACAGATCTTTACTTCCAAATATTGTGGACCCTGTGATTAAAGATACCGTGGATGAGAAGTACCTATTCCAGGTTGGTGAACTAGCCATGACTTACTTCCATGCTTGTTGAAGGACATAGTTAGGGTGGTTTTGATGGTTGAACTGGTCTCTTCTGCCCATAAGTGTTTGTTGGAAAATAGGAGAGAAAAGCTTGTGTTTGACTCGACAGATTCGCGATGGGTTTTGGTTTGAGTTTTTGCTAATGGATGGCATTTTCTGTGCAGGTTGCGGCGGTAACTGTACTGTGTGTGCAACCGGAGCCATCATACCGGCCGCTCATTACAGACATAGTGCATTCTCTAATTCCACTTGTTCCTCTTGAGCTTGGAGGAACACTAAGACAAACACAGGCTCCAACCAATGGAGGTTACTGATACTGTTAAGAAAACAGCAACTGGTTTTGGGTATGCTGCTGCACATATTTCTACTTTCGTGTTTGATGTAAGAAAGATTTTTGAGACTTCTGGATATTTTCAATGGATAATATATACCTCTTTCATTTGGGTTTTAGGGATATTTTTGTTTAGGTTGGATTAAAGGGGTGATTTTTTTTTTCATCTTCTGTAAATTGGAGCAATGGTAAAGCATGAGTTACACATTGAACAGTGTTGGAATTTTCATTACAATTGTACATTGAAAATTTACAGAGTTATTATTAGTTCCTATTATAGCTTTCTTTTCTGCAAAGGAAGAGGGTTTATATTTTGAGTTCGAATCTTTAATTTGCAATTTCTATCAATATTAAATAAAAGTCCATTCGGATTCACCCCTATCAACCAAGCTAATTTATGTTTTCTTTTAATAGAAAAATGTAATAATTCCATGTCTGGATATCTGCATGGTTCACCATTCTCAAAGAGATCCAGGTACTAAGAAATAGTATAAAATATTTGAAGGCTTCCAGTCACTTATTACGAAAATATCACTCAGTCACAGCTTGTGATACGTTTGCCTCAATAATAACTTCAACTTGTAAGGACAAATCAGATTGTTTCATATATTATTACAGATTTTTTCCTAAAATCATATTTAACTCCATCGACTGTTGGATTGGACTCACCAAAATTTGATATAGGCTCCCTTTCAATAGATATCCCCCTCATTTTAGCTAACATTGTGGAATGAATCGATAATCGCATCTGCAAGGTATTCGCACTTGGCCAAAGATAATCCAGCTAACGATATCCGCCCATCCTTTGTCATGTAAATGTGCCACTTACTGGTCATATTTTCGCTCTGGTAAGACAAAAAACAAGAATAAAGGTCAACATTGTTAGAAGTTGAGGAAACATTGCTTGCACTTCCGGGCCTGTGCGTGACAAACTTGAGAATATTGTAATTACCTGTGCTTTGTTCAGGCCTGTGAACGAGAACATGCCGATCTGCTTAAGCACAAAAGACCAGTCCTTCCCTGTCTTCTCCTTTGCCGTCAGATTATCATATAGTTGCTGTCTCACAGTTTTTATCCTTCCAGCCATCATCTCCATCTCCGCTTTCCATTCATCGAAGAGAGCTGGATCACCAACAACATTGGCAACAATCCTAGCCCCATGAACAGGAGGATTTGAGTACATCGGTCGAGCAAGCCTTTTCAGTTGGCTCTTCACGCTGGTTTTATCATAAGAAATAAGAGGTTAAATGGTTAGGATATGCAACCAGGCCAAGAAACACAGTAGGAGATGTGACACGTTCAGGGAAATGCTTAATCCGTAAGTGAACCAGTACAGCACAGCTAAGTTCTAGCTGTTTATCATACCTTGCGGCAGTATCTGCTGATGAGCAGACTACATTGAGTGCCCCAATTCTTTCTGCATACAGACCCAAGTTCTTGCTGTATGACTGTGCAACAAAAACCTCCATTCCACGTGCGACAAACAATCTCACTGATGATGCGTCTTCATCAAGGCTTCCACTAGCGAATCCCTAGAGTATGTAAAATAGTTGACATCAGCTTATGAATTCGAGGTGAATTTTTATGAGTGGAATCTATAAGTAAGATTCCAGATAGCACACGCCGTTCATATAATCATTCAGAGTTAAAACGAACTTTGAAGCTGAAGCTGACAGCAGAGTATAAAGAAATCTATACCTGATAGGCAACATCAAAAAATGGAATGTGGTTCTTCTCTTGAATGACATCCGCAATCTTTTCCCATTGTTCAGGGGTTGGATCAATACCAGTTGGGTTATGAGCGCAGCCATGAAGTAATATAAATGATCCTTCAGGAGCTTCCTGTTATAACAAAATTATCACATGGATTATGACATTCCAGTGTGTAAACACAGTACACAGTAAATTTCAACAGTGCCATTTACAGGTAAGAACATGCCTTTATGTCTGATATCATCCCCTCAAAATCTAAACCAACTGTTTTGGGATCATAGTATCTGTATTCTGACCATGGAACTCTAGCATCATTAAAAATATTTTTGTGATTACCTGCAAAATAAATATATTGCCATGAAGCATTGAGTGTATTAAAAGAAAAAAAATACATATATACATACAGGGGATGAGGGGATTGCTATTACATACCCCAAGTTGGAGATGATATCAGAACTTTTGCCCCAGGAAAATATCGCTCAATAAAAGCTGCAGCTAATCGAAGAGAACCAGTACCAGAGAGACCCTGAACAGTGGCTACCTGGGTTTGTTTTTCAGAAGATAGAACACTCGGATGATTCTTTTTTTTCCTCTTTCAATAAATCATGAGACTAATGAGAGGAAACAAAATGTGAATTTTATTGAGAAGATGAAAACATACTCTTTGTTCATTTATCACTGGGTTGTCAGCTCCAAATAACAACTCAGCAGTCGCCTTGTTAAACGCAGCCAAACCTTCTATTGGCAGATACTACATGCAATAATCAACATAAGGCAAGTCAAGACAAGTGAAACACAATAACTTGGAATATCCTTATATTTGAGTGTATTGAGATACCTCTTTATTATCACCCCTCTCCAGCATGAGATTCTCAGCCTATAACATTTTAACCAATGAAACTAAAATTCAGTAAGCCGGAAACACAGTGCAGCCTTCAATCACCATTAAATAGGAAAGCTAACCAACCTTCTTAACAACATTAAGCACATACGGGTTTAACTCTTCAGTTCGATAAGCTCCAACTCCAAGGTTGAGCTTTCTTGCATCTGTATCTGCCCTAAAAGCTTCCGAAACTCCAAGAATTGGATCAGGAGGAGCCATCGGGATATCTCCAAACCGAGACGCGTTGACAGCAACGGCCATAGACATCTTGGCACTGAAAGACTACACATCAAAACGAACAAAAACTCAGACATTTTAAACCAACAGATCATGTCCACCAAAGTCCAAATCCCACCAACCCAACACTCTATTCAGCAATGCCAACAATATAAAACTTCAACCGCAATTCAAAAGGGCATGATTTTTGGTACATTTTAAGGAGGATAAGCTAACGCATTACATACCTTAGCCTTCGAAAAGGGATTAGCTTTCTCCTTGGCAAACCATGGACCCGCACTGCCACTGCCCAACCTAACTTTCCCCTATCAAAAGATTACAAAACCATTCGGTGAATTGTGATCCTCGCCTTAATCGTCCAATAACAAAAAGCACGAAGAATTAAAGGGAAGTGTAGAGAGATACCTTGAGAGTGTCATGCAGTGAAAGCGAAGCTGAAGTAGAAGCAGAAGCTAAAGAAAGGACTGAAGAAGCCATCTGAAACGAAAAAAAGAAAAGAAACCCAATTGTCATGTGTAGATTGTCATGTGTAGTTATCGATCAAATTATGATGAAACAGCTATAGCAGCTATAGCAACCCGATCTTCAACCAAGATGACTAGATCAGATAGTCATTAACTTTAAATGGAAATACAAAATAGCAGAGAAGAGGCGAAACCGTGAGTGAGAAAGATAACCTGAAGGATGTTGTTGACACTTGAGCTGAGAGTGATGGCGGTGTAGTATAAGATGAGACAGTTGTTGTAGTTTTATAGGGCGATGGATACAAGGTGTCGAGGTCTGGTAATGTTCGTTATGTGTTTGATGGATTTAGGTGCGGATTGCAAATATGATCCAGTGTGGCAGTCAAATTATTAAAAACTTTCGTTGTTGTTGTCCTCGGATGTAATAAAGCTCGTTGATTGAGGTTATGCTAGTCTACGACCACAAATTCCCCATAATGTCCACTGCGTGGCGCTTTTCTATTGGATGATTCCTAATTAACTTATTTTTACATTTTAGTTTTCGTGTACTTAAAATTCATTTAGAATACCCCTCAAATCAAAATCGATCTTACCAAAATATTTTTCTTTTCTTTTCTTTAAGTAGCAACCTCTTTGAATTCGAAGAGACATGTTTTTTATAACAAGTGTCCTTAAAAATTAGTAGAAGGCAATTACTAGAACTAGCCAAGGGCCATTCACAAATGCATTACCATCAAACCAAAAAATGCAATACCACGGCACTCTTAATGTCATGGCTTGTTGTTTGGGATTACAAATGCATTATAAACCCATGTCAAGCATTAATCTCAATAACATAAAGTACATCAACTACATACTAAAAGCTCTCGGTACCTCTACAATTTATTTATTTATTTTGATAAAATTTTAGTATTTATTAATAACAGGAAACCCACAGTCCAAAACATGCAGGGAAACATCTACAAAACTTCATCAATATCCAAGGCAACAAAAACATCAGAGCAAAACTATTTGCAAATAGTTGTCTCCCTTGGTGAAAAAACAAAAGATAAATCAGCAAAGCACTCTTTGCCTCCCTATATTTCTGCTAAATACCGACAATTCAACCATGAAATTGTTGTTTGTAAATCTGCAGTTATTCCGCCTCTTTCGACAATAGAACAGCCCTAAGAAGTGCCCAAAATTCTGCCAAGGTAACATCAGAAGAGTTAGGATTAAGAGGAAAGGCCCTCATCTTATACGTTGGACCCACGGATTTCTCTTATACTGCCCTGAAAGACAGGGTCTTCTAAGGGTACAACGTCTTCAATAGCTGCTACTTAAAGGCCCGCTAAATAAGCCAAATCTCCGACTTTTTGAGCCCTACCAAGTGATATCAGACCCAAAATATTACAGGATCCGAGTTTTTGTTTATGCTGAGTTGCAACTTGCAATGAAACCATCAAACAGCAGATAGCATACATCTAGTCTGATAAAATGTTACAACTAGTCTGACGAAATTGGAAAAATCAAGCATCCAAAATGAACCACATTCACCAATAAGACACTGCACGTGCTTGAAAACAACTAAACCAAACTGCAACAAGATGTTTCAGCAAGCAAGAAATTAACGAGAACCAGAGATGAGAAACCTTTTCAGGAGATCAAGATAGATGTAACTACGACAACCAGCCATAGTCCACAAAAGTACCGAGCCATGAGAAAGTTTCTTTATAAATCATTGGCAAGATGAGCAATGTAGGAGGCATCATAACATTGCCAAGAACCAAACAGAAAAATACTGGCTTTCTGTGTTGAACAAATTCTTACTAGATCCGCTGCCTCTCTAGAGAGACTATCCAAGGTTATCACCATTCAATAATTGAACAAGTGTCTCAAGAGGATCCAAGAGAAATTCACTTAAATACATCAAACGACCATCAGTTTTAGAAACAGACAGCAGACAAACAATAAGCATCCTTCGGCAAATCCTAATAGAATCCCACTATGGATTTGACAACATTGTGCCCCTACTATGCTAAAAGCAAGTTATGACTTACTTTCCTATCAATTGCACAAAGGAAAATAAGTTTCGTATTGCATTCATACTGGTTACACACCAGCCGCTGCCTAGATTAAGTTAGCCAATCAACAGAACTAAGACTATAACAAATTGTCAACGAGGAACATCAGAGATCAATCACCTTTGGAAATTAATACCACACATTCCCCATCAAACGCAATAACATAAAAACATGAAGCAGCATCCAATAACTTGCAAAAAGATCCGCAAATAGGTCTGAAATAGCTTAATAACAATAGCAAAAACATCAATCTCGTCCTTGTTTATCAACCGTCTAATTAAACTCAAAGTACTGAAACCGAAAT
>NBIL01142597.1:0-11298 GCA_002752925.1 Viola pubescens var. scabriuscula
TCTAGTTTGTGCTTTTTCAAGCATAGATAAACTGATTTCTCTCTTTTGATTTGTTTGGAATTTGATCAGGCAAATAGGTTGTGATTGAGATCATGAATTCTAGGTGCTTCATCGCATTTTGGTTTGGAGGTCAGAAGATCTGTGCTGCTCGGTATTGTTGGATAGTTATTATGTGTCTGTCTTGCTCCATGCTGTCTCATTAAGGAGTTGGAGGATGAAATGTGGATGCTTTTGGGTCATAGATAGTACTAGGTGTTACCAAGACTGGGATATTACTGTTGCGTACTCATTTGCATTTCAATTTTAAGGGTAATAACGGAGTGTAGCTGCTTTAGGTCAGGTTCAGTTGCATTGATTGGACTGAATAATGTCTTATATTAGATGGTATGGTAGGCAGTGAAGGAGAAAGCATGATTTGAATAAAATGTCAAATTCTTGCTTAATTTATTTAGCCTATTCAATAAGAGAATAGATTGTCATTTTTGTAAATTTTAGCAATGGGTTTGCCTCAAATTTCCTCTAGTGATGGTGGTAACGAAACCTCAGCACTTTTGCTGGGCTCATTGTTGCAAAGTTCTACAGAATTTGCTGATGTGGGCACCTGTGATTTGGATGGATTGGCTGGACAAAGTTTGAGCCAAAAAGTTGAGAGGACACTTAGTTCTTCTAGTTCTTCTTCCTTAGAAGATTTCCAGAGGAAAACATCCTTGGAGTCTGGGGGTTCTCCGAGCTCTTCATTGCAAGAGTTCCAGAGGAACGCCTCCTTGGAGTTTACAACATATAGAGAAAATTCAATTGCATTTGAGACATCCACTGCTCATGGGTTGAAAACTTGTTCTGTTGATAAAGCTGATCAGATTACTTCCAAAAGTGAAAGAATAGTCCCAAGCCCAGCTTCTAGAATAATTGGATTTGATTCACGTGAAACAAGTTCCGTGACTAGTGTATTTCCTTCTGATGGTGTCTGCCTGTCATCTTCCGTGGTTGGTGTTGAGGTTAGAACGGCTGAGTCGAGTGGATCACTTGTCAGGAAGAGGTTATTGTCACCTTTAAGCGGTATGCTATCTGTGGAACAATTTAATGGTGATCATCTTAATATCGGTTCTCATGTCTCTCAGATAAGTTCCTCTGTCTCGACTGATAAATTTAAGGTCCCTTCAGTGCATGACTACAAGAAAGCAAATGTAGGTGGAAATATCAATTCCCCTGTGTCATCCCAGCCCTTGTCCAAATGCTTCAATCAGAAAAATGTGCTACATAATGATTGTATAAGAGCATCTATCTTTCTGACTGATGGCCCCTTGTTGGAAAGCAAGGACCTTCCCACTCTTGATAGATGTTTACTCTCCCCTAGGCTTGATGGTATTCAGAATTCAGGTGAAGGAAGATTGCGAAATGGGGCAATATCCTTATCCCCCAAAATGGCAATTTCACCTCCTCTTTGCTGGTCTCCCTTGGGTCCAAATTTTTCCAAAACAAAGTCTGCTGGCATATACAGAGGTCTCAAATGCCATGCAGATGATGGATATTCAAATCTAGAGGATGTAGAACGGCCATCTGATGGGCATGATTCAGGCACTACCTTTGCCCTAGATGAGGAAGAGTTCAAAATCTCAAACAGATCATGTGATGGTATTGATCTATTTCACAAAGAGTTCTGTCCGTCATCCCTTGAGGGTACTGTTGACTCAGGTTGGTCTGTGCTCCGGGAATCAGCTCCAAACCAATGTTTTAGATTCGTCAGAAATTTGAGTTGCCTGCCCGTCAGGAGGTCATTGGTTGGTTCATTTGAGGAGTCATTGTTGTCTGGACGGTTTTCCTCTGGAAAACTCACTCAGGTTAGCAGTAACATGATTTGCAAGTTTAATCTGGCATGCAATTCTTATTTCATTTCTAAAGATGAACATCTTACATTACTCTTCTCATCTTTTTTTCTTAGTGTATAGATGGTTTTCTAGCTGTATTAAGTATCACGGGTGGGAGTTTTTCACCACAATCTCAGAAGCTTCCGTTCTCGGTCACCAGTGTGGATGGAGATTGCAGTTTACTATACTATGCATCTGTAGATCTTACAGGAAGCTCAACTTCTAACAAGTATAGAGGCCCAAAATTGAGTAGATCCCTAAGTAATGATGATTCCCAAACTGTCAGGAGCCGGTTACGTATCCCTATGAAAGGACGCATACAATTGGTACTTCACTTCTCTTTACAAACCAAGTTCTTTCGTTTTCAGCTGCTGTTTTTGTTCAACCTCTTACAAATATTTTGGTAGTCTTCCATTTGATTCTTCGTGTTCAAATGGAAGTGGCTATACAAATGTCGCAACTTTCTTTCTTAGCGCCATTTTGTGGTAGTCATGTGGCCAAGTGCTCATGTTATTGTGAGAATTTTCCTTTTAGTCCGCTCATTAGTTGATTGACCAAATATTTCATTACTTCATGTTACCAAGGAATAAGGATCATTTTATCATTAATAATTACTTTTTTTGTCGCATGGAGTTACTTGGATACTGGTTTTTACTAACTACTGCTCTGGCTTACTTATGCAGGTTGTTAGCAATCCAGAGAAGACCCCTCTTCACACCTTCCTTTGCAACTATGATCTGAGTGACATGCCAGCTGGTACCAAGGTAAGGATTAACAATTGAATAGCCGGTATTTGATTTTATATGTGACCTACCAATTTGATAAGTGCTCCAACTATGATCTGAGTGATATGCCAGCTGTACCAATTTGATAACATTTGTGTTTGCAAATCAGACATTCTTGCGTCAGAAGGTCAATTTGGATTCTTCTGGTTCATTTTCTACAGACTTGGAACAAGGGCAGGTTGGTCAGGCTACAGAACTGAAGGATAAGGTTACCTCAAACCCAGCGAAAAGTCACGCTGTACATCTAGTTACTGCTATAGAGCAGATTACTGAAGTTGGAGGAAGCCCCGGCTCTGCTAAGGTTGATTTGCCCATCCAATCCCATAATGTGGGAAGATCGGGTGATGAGTCATTTATTCTTCAAAATAGCTGTGTTAATGATAAATCCCAAGGAGGTGGTGGGAAGGGCTGCAATAGGGCGGATTCATGCAGTGAAACTAACAGAAAATCGGCTCAGGGCTGTTCAAAGATCAACGAGCATTCCACTGCTTGTGGTGCTCTGCGATATGCGCTTCACCTCCGCTTTCTGTGCCCCTTGCGTAAAAAGTCTTCTAGGTCAGTTCAGAGATGTACATCTGATCCTGCATCTTCCCCACAGAAGAGGAGTCCAGGTGTGGAAGCAGAGCGTAGGTTCTATTTATATAATGACTTGAAAGTTGTGTTCCCTCAACGCCAGTCAGATTCTGATGAAGGCAAGGTATGCAATATTCACAGCTCATACAGTCATGTCAATTATAGTTATGTTTGCACGACTTCAATAAATCTCTCTTTTACCTTTCCTCCTCCCTACGAATTGGTACATGCATGCATATTCATTGTTCATGTAGGCAAAGGTGTGCACACTTCCGAAAGTACTTGCCTCCATGTAGTTGTTGAGTCTAAAAGCCAACATGTTTTCCGCTATCTAATTAGGTCTTGTAATCTTGACGAGGGTTGTTGCTTTTGATTTGCAGCTAAATGTGGAATACCATTTCCCGGAAGATCCAAGATACTTTGACATCAGCAACTGAAGCATCTAGTTTACTGCAATGGAGCTGGAGTCTTCTTTGACTGTACATGGTAGTTGTCACATTGCTTATCTCCAAATGGTACTGATGTCTACTTGTAAATACTCTATATTCAATAATTTAATGGGTTATACTTTTTGGTAGTATGTTATGTCTCATGGCATAAGTGTTAAAGGATATGACTGTTGGGATCCAAGATCCGCACAGCCCTAAAATGTATGCACTTGCTAAGGGCAAAGGAGGATGCAAATTCAAACTTTCAAATCAAACAAACGGAGAAAATGTGGGTGAATACAAGTATCGATCACCGGAAGGATTTCCAAGTATCTGTGTTTTGTAGCTTGTGAGTGGTTTCTATTATGAATGCTCGTCTCTGATTAAGTTGATTAAGTGAGCTGCCTTGGGTCGAATATTTCATGCTTTCGAAATGCTTAGCAGTCTCCGTATTGAATGCTGAGCTGATCGTAACCACTTTATTGGTTTGTGATTTACAAAGAATTCGAAATGTAGGTGATCATGAAACTTGTCTTTCATATAAATGTTTGATCACATGTTTGGCAAGAAAGGGGAAAGTAAAACTAGACTTCTCTAGTGGCATTTTTGTCGTCAGAAAAAGAAGAGCTGAACAAATGACTTGGCCTGAACAAAAATCAAAGTTGAAAACTTAAAATCACTCCATCACTTCAGTCAGTAGAGCCACTAAAAATGTAGGCAACTAAACACAAAAACACTACATTTGGTATTGCTTTGAAAAACTCCTAATAATGCCCAGCCAACCTAAACACATCCTACATCTAGAAACCCACTAAACCCTACCAGTATCATATGACCTGCCAAAAGGCCCAAAAGTGGGTCTCCTTCTTGGGGCTTGAGCCACTGAGATGGTTAGGAACCCACTAAGCCCTACCAGTTTCATATGACCTGCCAAAAGGGCCAAAAGTGGGTCTCCCTCTTGGGGCTTGAGCCACTGAGATGGTTAAGTACTTACGAGTAATTTTTAAGTACTCTTGGTATACTATATCGTATGATTTCTTAAATAGATGGCTTGGTGGGGGTCTAAATATAAAATTACATCAGAAGTGCACATTTTTATAAATAAGGTGAAAAAAAAGTGACCATTTAAACATATAATCATAGTAGTTTTTGTTTTTATGTTTAAGTAGGCATAATCACAATAGTTAAAAGTTCCGGATTCTTTTTTTATTGTATTTAACAGTTAACATTGATTGATTTTTTTTATAACTCTAATTGAAATAACAATGTCACAAACAAAGCTGATCATTAAATCTCAATGTTTTTTAAAGGTTTTCACATTTTATAATTTCTCAAGAAAAAAATCTACTAAGAATAGTATTTATTGGATTCTTATTTATTGGACTTGTTGGATGATGATTGGCTAATTCAGTTCCCACTTCCCACTAATTAATTGCACCGCAATGTACTTCTTCCAAATCTTTTTAATTGTCATTTTTTTTTTCAGACAATCATTAATTTTCAATTATAAAGTGATTATCAAAAATATTCCAGCAATATACTTTAAATTTTTTATCAACTAAATTGTAACATTTTTTTGCCAATTAAAGAGTAATTAAGAGTTTTTTAATCATCTTAAAAACTGAAATTGAACCACTAATTCACCTCTTCTAACGACAACTAAAAATAAAAATATTTGAAATGGGTAGTTTGATTTTTTTTTATTTTTGAGAGGTAAATGTAACAGAATAGAGAGAGAAGAAGAGAGTATAATTTTCCAGCAAAAATTGAAAAGAAAAGAAAAGAAAGTGCAGGAACTTGTACTGTACAACTACCTCATGATCCACATCACATCTGATCTGACACCAAACAATACTCAAGAAAACGAAAACGAATAGAGAGAGAGAGAGAGAGTAGGAGTTACTGTTACCAATCCTTTGTCCTTTTTATCACTCACACGCCCTCTCTCCTTCTCTTCTCTTCATTTGATTCCTTCCTACCCAATCCCGTTTTTTCTTCCAGTTTTCTAATTTCTAATATTAATAATAAATTCCCAATCCTAATTTCCTTTCTACCCTTCTAATATTTTCTCGGCCATTCTTACCGAATCGACTGCTGAATTATAACGTATGAACTATCATAATTTGAACTAATCACATTCATTCGTACTGGAATTAACTGCTAAAAAGAAGTGTTTAAGCCTATAAAAGTATAAGGTACTCCCTCTGGTCCTGAATGAATGTTGTTTAAGATATTTTGTTAAAGACCAGAATTGAATGCTGTTCTCCCGTCCCAATACATTTTTCGCTTCCGTTTGACCATTTTACCCCTAGCGCCAAACAATGGCGCAAGCGAGCTCCTCCTGTGCCATTTTCAAGCTTCTCTTTTTTGCACAGATCTGATTGAGTAGAAGAGAAAGAGAGGAGATTGAATTGTTGTTGAGTTGTGCTCTACCGTTTGTAGCGATGGAGTATTTGCTGGTGCAGATTTGGATGGCGGAGATTGGGTAGGTGGTGGTGGAGATTTGATCTGCGGTGGCGAAGAGATATCTACTCTTTTTTGCACAGATCCAATTGAGTAGAAGAGAGGGAGAGGAGATTGGGTTGTCATTGGTGGTGGTAGAGAATGAAGAAGAGTAGAAAGGGAATTTGACAGAGTGTTGGTGGAGGGAAGGAAAGAATCAGTTTTGAACATGGATGGTAATTTTAAAATAAAATCAAGGCTACAAAGGTAACAATATGTTTAAAAAATCAGAACTAACCACTTTCTTAATCTCCATGTCCAGTCCTTAAACAACATTCAAAGAGAACCGGAAAGAGTATGAAGCAGCAAATAGTAGTAGCTAAAAGAGTAGTGGTGCACTACTAGTTTTGCTCCCATAATGTTTATTTTTATTTCATTTTTAAAAGGTACATATTTATTTATGTATCATGGATGTACATGTACTAACCAGTAGTACTGTACATATCGTGAGGAGTGTCTAGATTTGGAAGAGAATTTAAGTACACATTTCTATACTTGTTTAATTTTGATTGGACATGGAGACATTTCCTATGAATTAAAGAAATAAATTACAATCCTAGATAGGTGTAGGTGTACACGTGTCATCGCATGGTCATGTGGCTTTTGTTTGGATATATAGGGCCATGGACTCCATGCCATTTAACTCCTTTCTACAAGGCAAGTAGCAAGGGTAGTTATGGATTTGGGCAAATTGTACCACTACCAAGTACCGACTCAAGAAAATTTAAAAAAGTAAAAGAAATTATTTTCTTTTCATGACATTTGTAATATATATATTGCTTATAGAATCAACAGGGTACAAAATTAGTTGATGATTAATGAAAGTAGAGTTACTAGAGTGATACATTTATTTGCCTATCATTTGTCTAATTACTTTTAAATCTACGTATTTTATTTTTTTTTTAATTTTTTTTTTGATACGAAACTAATTTGGTGTCCTTAATTTTTTTAAATCATCTCCCACAAGACTCCAAAATACACACTTTTCCTCTAGCATCATCAATCACAAACATGAAAAAATAAAAATAGAAAACTTACTAGACATTTAAAAGAAACTCTTTCTTTCTTCTCAAATTAAAATTATTTATCCAATTCAAGAATATTACCACACATACCAACAAAGGATTCGGTTAGAGAAAAAGAGGGTCTCTCCTCTACTCTCTAGTCTATAAAACAACAAACAAGGGGCATTCTTGTCAATTCGCACTAACCAATCATATTCTCCTCTCTCTCTCTGCCAGCAAGCAAACAAACAAAAACCTTAAACCCCATATAAACCCCTCCTCTTCCTCCCTCTGCTCTGCTCTCCTCTCCTCATCATCATTAACACGCTTCCTCTCTCTTCCAAAATGGCAGACCCATCTTTGTACAACTTCCTTAACCACCAAGAAGAAGAAGAAGAAGATGAAGAAATGCTCAATATCGTTCTTTCTTCAAAACCCAGAAAACAGAGCACCCATTCCTCCTCTGCTCCACCTCGCCTCTTCCCCTGCCTCTACTGTCCTCGCAAGTTCTACACTTCCCAAGCTCTTGGCGGCCACCAGAACGCCCACAAGCGCGAACGAGCTGCTGATCGCCGGAAAATCTCCATCAATCATGTGGAACCCAACCCCAGTACTGCTCTGTTTTCCTCCTCCTCTGACCCATTTCTGGAAAACAACAACAACAGCCAGTTTGTTGTTCATCAGGCGCCGTCATCAGGAGGTGTTGGTGGTGCTCCGGTGACGTTTCTCGATCATCAACAGAGCTATTGGCCGGTGGACCCAATGATGATGACCCACCAGCAGCAGTTTTCGCCAGCGCCTAATTTTCATGTCCCAGTTGCTTGTGTTGGTGGTGATTCTTCTAATTACTCTGTTTCTGCACCATCTGATTCATATTTCTCTCCTTATTTTGGTGGTGGTGGTGGTGGTGGTGGTGGGTATCCGTACTATGGATATGGAGGAGGTTTTGTGAATACTGGTGGATCTTATGGCGGTGGTGGTCCTGATGATCATGGTTTTGGTGGTTCTTATCCTGCAACAGCTGATCCTAATGACATTGACCTCTCTCTTCGTCTATAATAACTTTCTTGATGGTGAAGAAATTAATTAGAAGAAAAAAAGATGTTAACTTTCTTGATGGGTAGTTTTGTTTTGGATTAGGGGAGATTAATCTAGTGGTTAAAGATGATCGATGTTAAGTTGTTTTTTTTTAATTTTTTTCTGGGTTTCTTTAGTTTTTCAATCAAAGGCTAGCTAGCTCTTTTAGTTTTTGAGATTTGAGATTATTGGTTGGTGCTGTTCGTAATCCATCAGATTTAACTTTAATCATCAGTTAGTACTTCTTCTTCCTTTTCTGAGATTAAGTCTTGATGATGTGTGCTAATTTCTCTGTTTTTAGCATAAATGTCACGATTTTTTAGCATTTCGTGTATCTGATTGGTAAAGAAATAATTACAGTATGGTAATCAGATGGAAATGCTGTAAATTTAATGTGGTAACTTTTTCTTTTCTGGGTTGTTCAGGATTCTTTTCTTAAATATTCTTCTCATGGTAATATATTGCAAAAAATAAATTCTTACCGCATGAAATTTATGATGAAAGGATTCCAAAATTATGCTAGTTGGGTGTACATAAAGCCAAAAACACGTGTGTTTCTTGTTTTGAATGCCAATAATTCGTTGTTCATTTCAATTAATTAATTAATTTCTTATTAGGATTATTTTATTTTTTGCTATAAAAGAAACTCATTATTTTGTGTTCTTTATAAAATAACATATTCATCCTATGGAATTAGCTAACTATAATTGAATTTCTAAATAACTTACATAATTTCTTTTCAATCTCTTACTATCTAAGAGTCGTTTGTTCTTTTTATAATTTTTATACCCTAATATTAACGAGAGACGCTAAGAATGGACGAGTTTTTTTGTCCAAAATCAATTGGTGATTAACATAACTGAAAGCCAATTTTTACCTGATATTAGAAAAATAAAAATAGCAATCCTATTGGACAAAAAATTGGTGCCAAATATAATCTAATCCTAGAAAATATTATGTCAACGATAAAAAAGAAGACGATGGTTTGTGTATGTGGAGCAAACAGAGGAACAACAGTTGCAGGCAGCAACAGGGTTGTGTTGTCGCTTGGCAGTAGCAGTACTATATCCTACGTGGCCCAGAAAATTTCAGTGCAGTTTTTTTTTCTTTTTTTTGGTATAGATTTTTTTTAAAAAAAAAATCATAATTTTAAATAATTTTAAATAACTCAAGTAAAATTATAAAATAATAAAATTAAACATGTATAAAAAAAATTCTTCCATACCCTAATAAGATGGTTGTAAACCATATCATAAATCATATTTTAATGCGTTTTATTAAAATTATGGAGACGAGTTTCTAAAAAAGATTGAGCATGATGAAGCTACTAATGAGATTTTTGGGAGATGACTCATTAGTACCTCCACTCAACTACAATCGCCTATCAAATATATCCCTTTGTTAGGTTTTTCATCTAAAATTTTAATGAATTTTCTTTAACTATATTTTTTATTTTTTAAAAATGAGAACAAATAGGAAAAATAGGAAAAAAAAATCAAACCCATAAAACAAATCCAGAATAAAATTTTGAATAATGGTAAATATTTTGAAGAATTAAAAAAAAAAATTAAGCGACGACGCTTTTGTTTATTTTTTCTATTTTGAATTTTTTAACAAAAGTTTGTATTTGTTTTAGTTTTATTTATTTTATAATTATTTTAAAAATTGTATCAATATTTATTATTTTATTTTATTTTTCTAAGTTTTGTTTTTGTTCTTTTCGATTTGTTTTTATTTTTTAAATATTAAATTATTTTTATTTATTTATTTATTTATGAAAAAGTAGATATGTTCATAATCCCTTAAGAATTAGTAAATTAAAAATAATTTTAAATTTATTTTGGAGTCTAATTCTTCTTTATTTTAATATAAAGGAATAAAAAAGTATGGTCAAAGTAAATTAGTTAAGATTTTGAATGGAAAAACTAAGGAAATGGACTATTTGTGACGAAAAAGTAATTTAGGGACCTAAATTTAATAAAAAATTATTAAGAAGTTTATTTACTAGAGATGATAGTTATATTTTTTTTCCTTTTTGTAAAACAATGGACTAGTTTTCGTCCTATTTTGATTTTTCCACTAAAAATGGACATGTTGGGTTTGTACCGAACGTAAACAAGAATTTGAAAAGGACGTGTTGCTTCTCAAAGCATTGATAAACTTCTCATTTTGTATTAAACAAAACTAATGGCTATCCATACCTGACCGAGTAATACCCTAGTATGGTTTAGGTATTACCCATATTTGAATTTATCATTTCGGGTATGACTGGGTATGATACCTAGAAAATACCCGAACGGGTATAACCTATTTTTTCACTTTCACGCTTCTCCTCCCTCTCTGGCGTCGCCGTCCTCCTCCTCCTTCACACCATCCTCAATCTTCCTCACTCTTTGGTCGCTGAGATTGTTCTCTATCATCTTCTACAATAGCCGAAATCTGTAGAAACCCTTGTCCTTTCTTTCTCTCCGATTCGTCTAAGGTATGCTTTTTTCTTTTCCTTATGGTTTTCTCTACTGTCGCTGAGATTGTCTGCTTAGGTACTGGGTTTTGTCATGTCTGCTCCTGAATTTTCAGCAAAGAAATTAACCAACTTCAACTTTCTTTTGATGTTATATGGTCAATTTCCTCTGTTTCATGTCGTTATCTACACATTACTGACTCTTTTGATATTTTTTTATTGAATTTTTATTGCTACATTGAGCTTTTTTCGAAGATTGATGGTGGTGTGAACTTACTGTCAACTGAGCTTCCTGGCTCAAATTCTCAGCGGGTCTTTCTTAATTGTGTTTTTTTAGGAGTGAATGAATGTAGAGCAGTGATTTTCTTGCTCAAAATAAGAGGAAATAGCAGATGGGTCTGTGAAAAAAATATTAGCTGCCTCTGCTAGAGCTCACACCAGAAGGAAAAAAACCCAACTCCATTCCCTTCTCACTTGTTCCAGGTGTGCCTTCTACTATTCTTTCTATTCTTTGCGTTTTCGCCTTCCTGATATGATCCGGCCTAAGGTTCAAGACCGGATGATATGTGGAGCAAATTGGCGGATCTAGCCAAGGGAATTCTT